>JBBBDQ010001080.1:1657500-1872500 GCA_037127315.1 Ascarosepion bandense
TCAATGACTCCCCAAAGAGAGCCGTCTATCCAATTTCCCTCACAAGGCTTAGCTCAAACCGTGGTATGGTTTTCCGACACTTTCCAAAGGTGTCGCATGCTGGGATCGCTTACAAACCGAGAACTGACAAATCGGCTATGGTTAGATTCGAACCCGGGCTTTATAGTCAGAAAGCGAATGTTCTAAGTAAGCAGGCACGCGCCCATAATAGTCATAGCACATAACCCTTGGGGAATTTTTCAAAAATACTAAATATGCGCTTGTGCATAACTAAAAAAGCACACGATTGTCCATTAGCATCAGTATACCCTGGAGATCTGACAACGAGATCCGTACTCACATTGAAATAGCAAAATATGCCTTCCATAAACTAGCGAAAGGTGTCTTTCAGAAACTAAGCAAAGGAATAGGATAATCTCTTAAGAAAAAAAAAAAGAAAAAAAGAAAACAAAAGAATGATTAAACGTTGTGTTAATTAGAATTAATGTTTCTAATATGACAGGGAATTTTCTCACAGATGAAAAGAAGTCTTAAGCCAACAGAGATGTGGTTCTACAAAATGATACTGGGAATACCTAGCTTGTTAAGTATTTAAATAATTAAGCTTTTCAAGTCTAGGGTTAACCGTTATCTTCCCCTCTTATCTGTAAACCTCTACCCACAAATGGACACCGTGCCTTGTACAGGATGTACCTAGAAAAAAAAAGTAAAAATTATTTTTTTACTTAAATTCAGAAAGAGGCAGTAGATGTTTTTCAGTCATTTTGCCTATTGAACTTCTGTGAATGCATGGTGGAGTAATGGATATCAGCTCAGATTGAGGACTCGGGGAGCAGGAGTTCGAATTCCAGTCGGATTCATTACATTCACTTATGTGCTAATACTCTTGAGCAGTGTATGAATCTATCTTTTCTCCCTCAATCTATGGGTAAATAGCAAGACAGACTGGGTTCTATAGCAACCAATCTAGGAAATGGAAAAAGATCTTAATTCAAACCAGCTTGGAAAGGGTTGGGCTCTGTCAGGCTATCTTACCCAAAGAAAACCACTTCTACTGTGGCTGCAGTACATGTAACTCCCCTACATCTCTGAGTAGTCACGGGATATATATGTACGAACTTCTGCAATGTCTTGTTGATGCAATCTTTATATCTCAATTTCGGTTTGTGCGCTGGTCATTTTCCCTCGGCCAATAAACAATATATAAACTGCTTAGGGATTCTATCTTCTTCTATTCTGACCAGTCCATCATAACTGATTCTAAAGTACCACATACTCTACAATGGTAGTATGACATGTATACGATGTCATGGTAAGAAATAAATAGACCAAATTTGATTCGTAAAATATGACCAAATTTCTAAACATTAGAATTCTGTTCAGCAGCACTTCGTATTGACTGAACCATAAGTTTTAATATCAATTTTTAATGACGAATGTATCTTTTTTACTAACAATTTTTCAGATGCATCCTAACAGACGATGAAAATCGGTTATATACAATAACGTTCAACGCAAAAATCAGTGGATTGACAAGATAAATCTCCACAGACGACGCCAAAATCTGAGATCTATAGAAGAAAAGAAATGCTCAGCTTTCGTCGGATTCACATAGATTTCTTAAAACACACCAAAATACTAAAGGCACATTTATATCTCCAGCAGCAGCAACATGTCCATGAAAGTTTAGTAAAAAAAGCACCAGGCGTTCGTCAATAGGAAAAACGTGGTTCTACTTCATAAAAATGCAAAGATGCATAGAGCAAAAATAAAACGGGACAACAAGCTTGAAAATCGGTTGTTCGGTTTTACGCGACCCACAATGTTAATCGGACCTTCTTCTTCTATGTGCCCTGTCTCTTCAGGACGTAGGCGATCATGGTTCTCCACGTTTCCCTATCTCTGGTGGCTCTTAATATGTTTGCTCCTTTTACTCCTGGCAACCCCCGTCCCGTCATCCACCTGATCAGGCCCTGCAAATTTCTTATCCGCTGCCTTCCTCTATCTCTCTTTTCTTCTATCTGGCCAGTCAGTATCAGGTTCTTCAAGCTCTCCTTCCTTACTGCATGTCCCAGGAACTTCAGTTGTCTCTTCCTGATGCTTAGTATGAATTTCCTTTTTGTTGCCATTCTTTTCAATACCTCATCGTTGCTTGCATGCTCAGTCCACTATATCCGCAGCATCCTTCTGTAGAACCACATTGCCGCTGCTTCCAGTTTTGTTCTCATTTTCGATGATATTGTCCAGCATTCACTGCCGTATTGAAGAACTGACATCACATAGCAATCCATCACTCTTTTCTTTGTTTCTAGTGAACCTTACGCACAGCAAAAGCAACACATAAAAAAAGTTTGGAACTCGGTTGATATGTTCTACTCCACCTGCAATATAAATCCGACCTTGCACCACTGTGCAAAAAGTTTTGAATGGCGTTGATCTGTTCTACCCCGCCCACCAAATTCACCTGACCACCCCCACAACAAAAATAACACATGACAAAAGTTTGGAATTGAGTTTGTTTGTTCTACTCCACCTGCCATATTCATCCGACCATACATCACAGCAAATATATCGCATCAAAATGAAGTCTGGAACTTGGTTGGTGTAGAAATCATATAACTTGCCTTCTAACATGGCTGCCTTCTTTTTGTCCCCTTGAAGTAATCTACCTCATTCATAGGAGAGTATCTAATGCAGCAGGTGGGTTAGTCTACTTTACTATAATAGACCTGCCCAACATATTTGCATGAGTAGATTATATTCACTCATATATATCATTCCATCAGGTCATTCAATGGGTCTTCCTTTCATTTACTATTTTTCTCCTCCCCACTCCCTTTAGAAAGAGTGCCCCTTGATTTTGTCATAAAGGCAGAATACTGCGGTTTCTTTATTTTGTGTGATGGACGGGTCCTACTAACATTAATTGATTTATTTTGTATTTTAAGTTAAATTTTTTTTGTTTGGTATTTTGTTTCATGTACCCCCACCCTTTACATTTTATGTATAAAATTTTTATATTGATTGAATCCATAGCAAAATCTACTGCTAAGAAGGTAGGGTCACTGTGTCGATCCAGGATGTTTTTTCCACCTGAATCCATCCTGCATACATACAAGTCAACCATCCATCCGTGCATGGAGTACTGCTGTCATTTATGGTCAGGTGCCCCTGCCGTTCTCCTCAGTGTTCTTGACAAGCTCCAAAGGAGAGTCTGTAATGTGATAGGTACTGATCTGGCGACTCTACTGCAGCCACTTCCCCATCGTCGAAATGTGGCCTCACTTTGTCTGTTCTATAAATACTTTCATGGCTTCTGCTCGGACGAGCTTAAGTCACTGATGCCTCCTCAACAGGTGTTTACTCGCGCAACCAGACTGGCAACTGGGTCCCACCCATTCACAGTCAGGTTAGCCAAATGCAGACGACAATTCTACTCCTGCAGCTTCTTCTCTCGCATTTCCCACCTGTGGAACTCGCTCCCGTATTCTTGCTTTCCTGACGGCTACAACCTCCAGAAATTTAAATGCAAAGTCAATACTCATCTACTAACCACTGGACTCTAGCTCTCTCCCCACCCCCGTATAACCTTTTCTTTCTCTCCACCTATGTATCTGTCATCGCACTTGCTTTCTCAGCTTTCTATTGTTCCTTTCTAACTAGTTTGTACTCCTCACTCTTTTCTAATTAATCTTTTTACATTTATGTAACCCCCTGCACATCAGTGGCGTTTCCGCCTTGCTCGGGGTGAAATGATTAAAATATATATATATTGTATAAAGAAATTTTTATTCACGTGGGGATTCCTTTGTAGGTTTCCTGGGCGGGTGTGGCATTTTGGCACATGTAAGATTGATTGACGAGGGATATGTTCTTATGGTGAATGGGAAATTGTAAAGAACGCGTGGGTCATGCGTCGGATTAGCTATGTATAGGATAGTTATTGTTGACTAACCGCAGTTTTTCCCCCACCCAAATAATGGCCTTGTGCCCAAATTGTAATTTAGTTACAATAAATATCGGTCTTCCTTTCATTTGGAGTGTTTACCTCGTTGGTCGTGTTTTGGTCGTTCGTTGAGATTCGTTTGTCTGCTTTCCGTGTGTTCGTTCGTGGATCGAAATTCGTCCGTCGGTTCGATAGTTGGTCGTTAGTGAGTTTGGGAATAAGGTATTTCTGGGCCGTAGAAATACCAGAAAAGAAAGCCTCCTTCGATAGGAGAGCGACTACGAATGGCGGCGGCCCCGCAAAGGCCAGACTCGCCAGTTCCTTCCACCTCGGCCTGGTGTGGAGGGAAGAAAGTAAAGGACGAAGGATCCGAAAATCCACAAGTTTGTGGGTGTCAGCAGGGAGACAGTCGAGGAAGCCGTAAAGAGCCTTCAGATAAAGGCTAAGATGGTGGCGAGGAAGAGTCATGCTATGTGGAACATCCTGCTTAGCACAGCAGAGGAAGCCAAACAACTGGCGCAACTTTGGCACACCAAGACGTTGTGTCTCCAGAGGGAGTACATGGACACCCACAAGACCCGAGTAACTTTGCACGCGGTGCCCATGGAAATTTCAGAAAACTATATCGGGGCCTTCTTTGCCAGATGTGTGAAAGCTGCAGATATGACGTCCGTAATCAGCAAGGCGGAATTTGCCACGGGTGATATTACCCTGCAGGTGACGGTCTTCAGAAAGCAGTTTGGAGGGATCCCCAACATCCTCACCTGCAGAGGCAGATCCATATTTGTCGTGATGGAAGGCCGAAGACCGTTCTGCTGGGTCTGTGGAGCTTCGGAGAACATTACAAAGATTGTGCGACCAAAATTCCAGCCCCTAAGACCCAGCCTTCTCAAGTTCCGAAAGAAGCAGAGGTACCGAAAGAAGTTCCGAACGAGGGAGAGTGGCAGGTGGCTGGGAAGAAGAATCCCAAGAAGAAATCTTCAGCAGCCCAGGAGAAAACCCAGCCATCTCAGGAGAAGTCTCAGCCGCTTCCTGGAAAATCATCTCTGCCGCAAAGGAAATCTCCTCCCACACTAGTGGAAAAACAATCTTCAAAGCAGGATATACCACATGGCAAGGGAAAGAAATCCCCGAAGAAAGGTGCGGAGAACCAATCAACCCAGGAGAAGCAGAAGAACATGGAGGTGGATATGCCAGTACCAAGGTCCTCTTTCCTATTTTGCTCCATTCCTGCATATATAGGTTGTTAAAGCTAGCCTACGCCACGGACGTCGGCGGGATTGTCCTAGACGGACGAATTACGTCCGATATTGGCACCGGTTCTTTGGGACAATCCGTCGGGGTCCCTGCCACCAGAGATTTTTATCCTGTATGTGAATAAAGTAATTGTTTTTCTCTTATCTTTGCAGGTCTAACGGATGTCTATCAAGTTAGCCAGTTTAAATGCGAATGGCCTGAGGGATCGGAGTAAGGCGGCTCGTCTGCTTTGTGACCTCTTGTCGTTCGGTGTGGATGTCGCCGCTATTCAAGATACTCACTTTGCGATGTTGATGCCTGTGTTCTGGTTAACGACTTTGTCGTCTATTCAGCATATGGGGACCATCAGACCAGAAGGGGTTTCTTTGCTGGTCAAACGTACCTTGGATGCGAGGGTGAATCTTGTTCATGTCGGTGCCGAGGGCCGGTTGATCGTGGCCGATATTGCAGTGAAAAGCAACTCCTTTCGTCTGATTACGCTTTATGCGCCCAATGATCGGGAGAAGCGGGTCTCGTTTTTTCGGCTGTTGGAGCCCTTCCTGGTTGATTCGTCACGACTAGTCCTAGTGGGAGACTGAAATGTCATCCTGAACCCCAAGTGGGATAGAGGGAGGGGCGCTAGCGGGTGGCGTGGTGATCGCAGCCTGGTTGATCACATTGACGAATTCGGTCACGTCGATAGATACCGGGTTGATCATCCGGGTGGGAAGATGTGGACGTGGACGAATAGTTGGTCTTCTACACCGGTATCTAGTTACCTGGATAGAATGTTAATGAGAGAAGCCGACATAGATCTTTTAGATTGTCCCACGTTCCACTGGTTAGGCTACACAGACCACAAACTTGTTTGTGCCCGGGTAGCGTTAGACTTTAGGCCTAGAATGGCTGGTTACTGGAAGTTCAATCAGTTCTTACTGGACAGGCGAGACTTTCAGAGCCAGCTAATTAATGTAGTGCAGCGGGCGTTAACTGCGGAAGTCATTGGGAATAAGTGTTGGGAGAATAGGATTAGGTATTTCACTACCGAATATAGCCAACGGCTAAAACTAGATAAGGCTGCCAAGGTGAAGACGCTTAAAGCTAATTACACCCTGGCGGAGGCAGGTGGGAATTCTCTTGAGATAGCATTAGCTAAGGAGGCCCGGGAGCTTTCGAAAAGAGAGTGTTACATGGGTCAGGTAATTAGACATAGGTTAAGCAAGATGTTTTTCGAAACTGTGAACATGGGCGCAGAACTGCGCAAGGAAAAGATTAATCGAGGCGGCTTTCGGTACATTTGAGAGGTGCAAGACCCGGAGGGACATACTCTTCGGTTGACTGACAACATGTGCGAGGCGTTTCAGCGGCATTTCTAGAACCGTTTTACCAAGGAGCCTGAGATTATGGAGGACGAAGTCTACGCGTCTTTGAAGAAGGTCGGCAGTGGCAAGTCGCCAGGTTTGGATGGTTCGCCCTGTAAATTATACTTGAGGCTCTCGCATATTTTTGTCCCGATCGTGACTGTCGTGTTCAACAACTGGTTCCGGCAGGAGTCCATCCCCAACCGGTTCACCAGGGGGCCTGAGAAGACTTGTGCTGTGAGGTGCCGAACAATTCAGAGTAACCTGCATTTGATCCGCACGATCCTAGCGAGTGTAAAAAGCGACGATGAAGCCGCGCTGATAAATTTAGATCACTCCAAGACATTTGATAGGATTGACCATCGTTACCTAGAGGCTGTCCTGCAGGCCGTCGGATTCTCACCCGACTTCTGCCGCTGAATTAGTCTCCTATCTCGATCCCACACGGTTGTGGTACAGGTAAACGGGAAGCTGTCGAGCGCTTTTTAGCTGTCTAGGTCGGTCCGACAGGGTTGCCCACTGTGGTCCTTACTTTATGCTTTGGCGTTGGAACCCCTCCTTCGCCGGCTAAGGGACAGGACGTTCAGTCTGGCCCTACGTGGAATCGCTCTCCCTGGTGGAGCTCGAGCCAGGGTTTCCACGTACGCCGATGGCGTAACTACTTTTGTGTTGTCCCGGGATGATATTGAGGTGGTACAGAAGGCGCTTGAACGGTACGAACAGGCCACAGTGGCCAAGATTAACCGTGACAGGTCTTCCGACTTGCAGTTAGATGCCTGGAAGGATGCTACCATCCCGGGAGCCTTCGACTGGACGGACGGCCCTGTATGCATTCTTGGAGTGTAGTTTGGGCCCAACCTCCAGTTGGAGAAGAATTGGTTTGAAGTACAGGCAAGTCGGCTGAGGTGTGTACCACATACATCTTTCCCATTATCCTTTACCGGCTGTCTGTACTTCCACTTTGTGAACGGCGTGAGAAGGCGATCGAGCGTTTGCTATTCTCCCTTCTGTGGAGAGGATGCGAACATCACGTCGACAAACTTGTCTGTTACCAACGTCCGTGTCATGGGGGACTGAGAATGCCACACGTGGTGAGTCATAAGCTTGTCTCGAGGTTGGCATTTCTCAGTCGTGCGTTGATGGAAGACTCATTTCTGGCAGGGATAGGGAGGGGCGTGTTCCCTAAGCCTCGAGGGCGATCGAGTTTTCTTCTCGAATGTCTGGCGGCCTTGAAGGCCATTCCTCGGTCCAATGACCTTTTTCAGCCTAGGAGAATCTTCTATCGGAGATTAGTGGTGGGTGTCATGAAGGATCTACTACGTGAAGTTCTCGGCATGTCAGAGGATGAGTGTCGCTCTTTTTGGTCTTGGGTGCCAGTGGCGGACTACCTTAGCTACTCTGAGTTTTCGCTTACCTGGCGATTAGCTCGGAATCGATTGTCTCTCAATGACATGGCGTTCATATTTTTCTCCTCCCCACTCCCTTTAGAAATAGTTCCAATTGATTTTGTCATAAAGGCAGAATACAGCGGCCTCTTTATTTTGTCTGATGGACGGGTCCTACTAACATTAATTGATTTATTTTGTATTTTAAGTTAAATTTTTTTTGTTTGGAATTTTGTTTCCATCGACCCAACCATTTACATTTTATGTATAAAGAAATTTTTATTCACGTGGAGATTCTTTTGTCGGTTCTCTGAGCGGATGCGGCATTTTGGTACATATAGGATTGATTGACGAGGGATATGTTCTTATGGTGAATGGGAAATTGTAAAGAACGCGTGGGTCATGAGTCTGATTAGCTAGGTATAGGATAGTTCTTGTTGACCAACCGCAGTTTTTTCTCCCCACCAAATACTGGCCTTGTGCCCAAATTGTAATTTAGTTACAATAAATATCGGTATTCTTTTCACTTGGAGTGACGACATCAATCTACTTGTGTGTCAAATCACTTGCTATGAACCAATGTCCAACAGTTGGTCTTTTGTACTTGCACTACAGCAAAAATAATAAATGAAAAAGTTTGGAACTCGGTTGATTTGTCCTACTCTGCCCGTCATATTCGTCTAATCGTGTGCTAACTGATTATTAACTTTTTTCATCACCGAAAAACACTTTGATGGGGAAAACTTTCTGTAAGGAAAGAAAATAAAGGGTTAATCACATCAAAACCTGCAGCATTTTGACTTTAAATATAATGAAGACCTGCCTGGTATGTCGCAACAAATCATTTCAGATAATGGTAAATATATAATTTACTAAAATCTCATCGTTCTTTATTTTTAGAAGAATACTGAAAGAATCTTATGACTGTAACATGTACGCCAATTTCATTCATATATATATATATATATATATATATATATATATATATATATATATATATTTTAATTCAGATACTTCAATCCAAGGGAAAAAAGCAGGAAGGTAAATTCCAAAAAACCCGATCCTAATTGATATTAAAAATTTTATTTTAATATTAAAAAATGATACAGGAAGAGAGCTCCATGTAATAAAATATTACAGAGCAAATATATATTAAAAAAGGATTAATTCAAAGATGTTGAATGGCCATTTCGATATGAAGATCCCCACGGGGGACAACACATCACCCTGTTTCTGAAAGGATTTTTCTGTTGCTGGGGTGATGTGTTGTCCCCCGTGGGGATCTTCATATCGAAATGGCCATTCAACATCTTTGAATTAATCCTTTTTTAATATATATATATATATATATATATATATATATATATATATATATATATATATATATAATGAATTATTTTGAACATTATTTTTACCGATACTCGTATCTAAGTAGATATTCTGTTATTAATTAAACAGTATTTTATATTTATATCTACCGACCTGATTATTTTACGATAAATTTTATTACGAAAATATGTGCTATCCAGCAGGATTCGAACCTGCGACCCCTATTTACATAGGGGAAGCTACCATTTGATCTGGTACTGTCTTAACCACTCGACCATGAATAGCCTCTTGATCAGACGAGGTTTTTTATCATGCTTATATAACATAATTTTCGATATACCGTAAACAAACCATATCTGTTCTGAAATGTATCGTAATGTCAAAAAAATGTAAACATGTTACGGAAATTAACGAATTTTAACGAAACTTGGTTATAAGCAACTGACAATTTTTAAAAAAATAATTTATTACATACTGTCGGTTGCTTATAACCAAGTTTCGTTAAAATTCGTTAATTTCCGTAACATGTTTATATATATATATATATATATATATGTTTATCACTTTTGTTATTATGTCTTCTATACAGTGTGCAATGGGTAAATTGTCACCATTTTAAAGTTTGGGCATGCGTGTTGTTTGTTTTTGATTTTGTCGATTGCAAATATAGTAGAGTAAGAAAAAGGGCACCATGACTCAATTCACTTCGCCAGGAATTTGGAAACGGCATGCTATACTACTTGGCATTCGCGTCGGAAGCTGTAATAGAAGCAATTCTGTGTTTGAGTGCCAATCTGAGGACAATGCAATAGATTTGGAAAGTGTTGGATGATATATCAAGTCGGCATCATGGTGTTTGGCGAAATCAATAATGGTGTTATGATGTTATGTCTCCACTCATCTTCACACAGGGCTCTAGACTCAGCACGGAGGCTTACATCAAGTGGCATGAGAAGGTAGTACTGCCCTGGTCAAGAGGTTAAGACCGTATCTTTGTCAATAAGACTCTGCACCGTGTCACAGAATCAGGACAGACTAGCCGTAGTTGCCAGAAAATGTCTGCGATCACATCACTTTTTACATCTGGCCATCTAACTCCCCAGACTTCAACAACCTTGATTATTAACTGTGGAGCACAGTTTAGCGAGAGACCAAAACAAAAAAAAAAAAAGAAAGTCCTTGTAATACCAAAGATAAACTGAATCAATATTTATCGCAGAAAATGTCCAGAAGAGTTGCAGGAGTTTCCGAAGTCGTCTGGTGGACGTGGTTGAAGTCAATATCGAGTTTATTGAATAAATTTACTTTTTGGTATCTCATGATATTTTTGTGTAATTTTGAAAATATATCTATGATAATGAGATGTCAGTGTTATGTTTATAGATAGATAGATAGATAGATAGATAGATAGATAGATAGATAGATCTGTTTCGCTGTATCACAACTCATCAGTACAGTTAGACAGCCGATTGCCATTTACCCAGGGTTGAAACCCGATCAAATTGGCGATAGATAGATAGATAGATAGATAGATAGATAGATAGATATAGATAGTTAGATATAGTTATGTGGATATAAATAGAGAGAGAGAGAGAAAGAGAGAGAGAGAGAGAGAGAGAGAGAGAGAAAAGAGAAAATAAAGACAGTGAACGGAAGATGGAAAAAGTGCGTCGAACATTCTCATGTAATTATGCAAATTTGTATTCATTCTCTATAAATATACATGGAAAGTCAATTCGCATTCATCTTGATCGCCATCTGCCTATCGACGATGCTGCACATAAACATATCCTGTTTAATCACATTTTCGGTTTTCTCATCGCTTGCTACGGTTACGGTAATAAAGTAAGGATACCGACCTCCCATCATCCATGGTCAATGTCGATAAATTCGTATATCGAGTTTAGCATACAGAGATCACTTAGAAAAAGTATAAAGGTAGTTTCTGGCGATTCGTCTTCCAGCAGACGAAGCTATGATCAGCAAATATCTTTAGAGTTTAGCTTCAAGCAATGGTTAACGATTTTATCTGATTATTATTATATAGCGCTATGAGTTTGATTCTAACCGGTAGTACGACCGACTGTAATATTATTGATTGCAAATAACTTCTAACTGGTTTTATGCTTGTCCCATGGACGGAGCACACTAGCAATTGGAGAGGATGGACACTAAAAGAACGCTGATACTTAACACCAGGAAAAGACAGTTTAAGTTTTGGGGGATATGTAATGAGGAAGGAGGGTTTGGAGAACCTGATGCTCGCGGGTCGAAGAGAGGAGAAGCATACTTGATTAACTTGAAAAGATGGATGGTGATGCGGGGATTGGAGAAGGGATATTAAGAGCAACAAGTAATGGGGGTATTGGAAGGCCAATATCGCCTACGTCCTGAAAGGACACGGCAAATCGAAAAAGAAGAAAATGTCGCTAATAATACTCGAATCTTCTGCCTTTTTTCTTTATTTAATAGAAATGATAATCTCCTTTTCCAATTCCTTTTACTTTTTCCAAACCCCTTTAAATTTTTCACAATTCCCTGTTTCTTTTTATTTTTTTTCGTTTACTCTTCACTTCATATTTGTTCATCTTATACAGACTACCCAATTTAACCCTAACCCTAACCCTAACTCAATTTAACCCTAACCCTAACCCTAACCCAATTTAACCCTAACCCTAACCCTAACCCAATTTAGCTGATATTTTTCAAAGCAACACCTCCACCAACATGACTCTTGCTTTCAGTCAGAAACATGCCCCTAGACCTAACCCAACCCCACGACATAGCATCCACCTTGTTTCACTTCAACAGCAGCATGCTCATTTGACGTCATCGATTTTTTACAAGTCAATAATTTCTCGTTCGCTCGCTACGGCGGACATTCGATACCCGGGCCCGAGCAACTTACACCCAGGTGTCGGCTCACATATTCTATCAGTACCTGACATTGATCCTATTCTCGTAACAAGGTAACTTTGGCGCACCCTAGACAACCGATTCGGGGATCTACTCTCAAATATTAATGTTGTCAATCGATCATTGTGTCGCTAAACTTTATCCTTTCTACGCGTCATTTTGTTTTTCTTCGCGAAATCTAAGAAAGAAGACAGAATGGTTGCCAGCAAAAAAAAAAAAAAAAAAAAGAAAAAATTGACTTTACATTTAAACTCCTGGAAGTTGTAGCCGTCGTGGAAGCCAGTATGCGGAAGGGAATTCCACAGGCGGTAAGTGCGAGAAAAGAAGCTGTTGGAGTAGAAATTACATTATATCGGTTTCACTGTAAAAGGGTGGGATCTAGTTGCTAATCTAGTATCTCGTGCAAATTCGTACCTAGGGGACACCAGCGATCTAAGTTCATCGGAGCAGAAGCCGTGAAAGTATTTATAGAAGAAGCACAGGGAAGCCACATCACACCGGTGAGAGAGTGACTGCAGGCGGTCAGCCAAGTCAGTATCGATCACATTATTGATTCTCCGTTGTATTTTGTCAAGAACCCCAAGTAGAATAGCAGTGGCACCCGACCAGATGTGGCAGCAGTATTCAATACACGGGCGGATGGTAGATTTGTATATGTGCAGGATAGATTCAGACGGAAAGAACTTCCGGGCCCTGCACAGAGACGGCAATGAATGCTGTACAATCTCCCCAGATAAAGAAAAGACGAGAAGCAGCAGAAATGTAGTTCTACAAAAGGATGCTGAGAATAAAATGGACTGAACATGTGAGCAAGAAGTATTAAGAAAGTGAAAAAGCAGAACAGACGCCTAACAGAAGAAAGAGACAGTTGAAAATTGCTAGGATATATAATGAGGAAAGAAAGCTTGGAAATGTTGACACGAACAGTGCATGAAGAGAGAACATGAGCACCTCGACGTGGTGTAACGGTTAGCGAGCTTATCTCGCTGGAAAATTTACGACTGAGAAGTGAGTTCGATCCTCACTGGGTGTCCTATACTTTCGAGTTTGTGACACATCTATTTTACGCTTATAAAGCTAGCACGAAGAACGAACAGATAAACCATAAATATAGCACATAAACCTCCAAACGAGCATGTACAAATGGTTGACAGGACAGAGATCAGGAGAGATAGCAAAAGGACACACATCACTAAGCGCTTCATAAGACTGGGAATTGGGCAGATTTATGATCTTCTAAGTCCTGGAGAAGAGCAGATTCTTTTTAAAGCTCTTGTTTATCAAATTTTGTTCCAGTCGGCCTCATCCCTTTTCAAAAACAATTCGTGTTAATTTTGTTTTACCATTAGAGATATCTATCGAAGATTTCATGGATGCAAGATGTGACTAGAACATTTGCACTTACTCCCCTGTTTTATTATCTCTCTCTGTCACATATATATATATATATATATATATATATATATATATATATAGTGATATTGGGTGACAGAGAGAGATAAAAAAACAGGAGATTAAGTGCAAATATATATTAGTCATCCGCATACAAGCCTGTTTCGCTGTATCACAGCGCTAAGCACATCCACTTTCTTCTGGCCGGGATCGAAACTCGCTACACCCTAAGCCATAGGCGCATGGTATCAGAGAAAGGAAATTTTAACGTGTTGTATAGAAGCAGTGTATACACACGCCAGTCACCGAAATTCATTTCTGAAGAGTCACGCATATAGCAGAAGTGGAAACTATTTTTAAAATTTTCTTCTCCAGAGAGCTCAATCATAGTGAGAGAATAATATATATATATATATATATATATATAAAACCGGCTATGATTATTTGGCCACACCAGTTCATTTTTTTAAAGAAAAAAAAAGAGAAGTGGATAATTTTAAATGAAAATAGATTGATTTTTTTTTTGTTATTATTACTTTGCAAAAAGATTTGCAAGCCAAGCCAGCAAATATGAACTCGTCCGAATCACCCTAAATTTTCTTTATACTTTCATTGATGAAAACTGCAACATAGATAATTATGAAATATTTATAAATTCATTTGATGCACATATTATTGCCCAGTATTAACAAAAGAACCATTCTATTTTTATTTACAATTAAAATAGTATGAAATACATCATTTTTTAAAACACTGGTGTGGCCTAATAATTATGACCGGTATATATATATATATATATATATATATATATATATATATATATATATATTAACGAAACTTGGTTATAAGCAACCGACAATTTGTAATGAATACCGATACTCGTATTTAAGTAGATATTCTGTTTTTTAATTTTTTTTCTTCCCCTATGTAAATAGGGGTCGCAGGTTCGAATCCTGCTGGATAGCACACATTTTCGCAATAAAAATTTATCGTGAAATAATCAGGCCGGTAGATATATATATATATATAATACTGCTTAATTAAAAAACAGAATATCTACTTAAATACGAGTATCGGTATTCATTACAAATATATATATATATATATATATATATATATATATATATATATATATATATATATAACGGTAAAAAAGGCGATGGTTGCACCAGCAGACGGAAGATAAAAAAAGTTGACAATACCTAATCAAAACAGAAGCACTGTATATACAGAGCTAACAATGTCATCAAACAAAATACACATCATTTACTTGCTACCTAGGTTTCCACCATACCGGCCTGCTCAGGCAATTTTTTATTGCCCGAGTAGACCGATATGGTCAAAACCTAAGTAGCAAGTAACTGGTGTGTGTTTCGCTCTATCACACACACACACACACACACACACACACACACACACACACACACACATATATATATGTACATATACATATACATGTACATATTTATATATATATACATATATATATATGCATACACTTATATATATATATACATACACATACACATATGCATATATATATACATATATATACATACGCATATATACATATCAGTCAGTTAAGTGCCATACGTGATATACGCTTAGGCGATCATGACTTGAAAGAGACATGACTGACTGGAGTAGGTTGCCATTGCTTTCTGCGGGAGACTGGTTGCCGACCAAGGCTATAGAACCCAGTCTGTCCTGTTATTTAACCCATAACTGGAAGGAAGAGACGGATTAATACCTTTCCCAAGGGTATTTGCGCGTAAGCGAATGCAGTGAATTCGGTTGAAATTCGAACTCGGCTCCCCGATCTCTCGTTCCGAACCGATATCCAATGCACCACAATGCACATCCATATACATAGATCAATTAAAATAAAATAATGATAGTACTAGATTGGCAGCTAGGTTACACACCTTTAGTATTGATATTGCTTGATTAAGACCGCACTATATCACGTAAGTTCTATTCTAACAGTTTCTTCCTTCGTGTTTTTTTGTCTTTCTGGATATCTATCCCGGGTTCTCGCTTTACTATCAACTACAATTGTCAAAAATTTAAATGCAATGTCAATCACCATCTTCTGTCTCTTTGCACACCGTTCTTTTATTTCTCTCTCGTCTCTATAACGTTTTCTCGCTAACAACTTGTGTCATAGTTGCTACATCACCTTATTTTGAGTGAAATTATTAAAAAAAAGAAAATAGCCCGACCAAAATGTGTTATCAAAATGTGATAGATAATCATTTCAAAAAACCAATTGCAAGATAAATGAAATAAGACTTTCATAATTATTCTGTCAGTTTTGTAATTGAGAGTTTTCCTTCTCCGAGATTTGTTAACACTTCAAAAAAAGATTTCCCTCCGCCCTGATATCTAACTCATAGCTTGAAGAAGATAGATTCATTTTTTCTGGGGATGCCAGCATAAAGTGAACGAAATATAATCGAACGGGAATGGAACTTCAGTCAGTCAGTGAAGTGCCATACGTGATACACGCTTTGGGCGATCATGTCTCGAAAGAAACATGACTGACTGGGCAGAAGATTTTCCCGCATTAGGTTTCCATTGTTTTCTGCGGTGGATTGGTTGCCAGCCATGGCTATAGAACCCAATCTGTCCTGTTATTTAACCCATAACTGGCGGGAAGAAACGATTAATACCTTTCCCAAGGGTATTTGCGCGTAAGTGAATGCAAAGAACTCAACTGGAATTCGAACCCGGCTCACCGATTTCTCGTTCCGAGCCGATATCCACTAGTATGCATAATTCACTATCTGCGCTTCCAACAGGTAATGGATCGAACATGGCGAAAGACAAGAGTGACTGGAACATATTCGCCACATGAAAATGCGACGATAGACCAGCCGAAATGTGGGTGTAAAATGATGCAAAAAAAAAAAATGATTGAATCACACGGTAAATGCAAGCATACTTCCCATGATGCATCTCAGTCGAATGTAACAAATACCTTGAGTATTATATAATATTTTTGCTTGTCGTCGTTTTCATTTGTGGTAAATTTCAGTGCATGAACTTCTTGTCTGCCATTTTTCAGCCAAATATGTTTTTCCTATTAAAATCACAAAGTATTTTTTCATGGTTTTGTAAAACAGCTGATGATTTTGATGCGTTTCGCAGAAAATAAATCAGAAAATTATTTTGTCTTTTTTGTATTTCTCATTTTTATTCATTTATCATTTTGTTCGATTATCATTCGATGTGTTAATGTTAAGCTTTCTCCTCGAGTTTGTTATTTCTTGAAAAATTAAATAAACAAATAAATTAGTAAAAATCAATTAGCACAAATAAAATGTGTATTGATTGATAGATTGATATGATTTTTATTTATTCTAGAATGTGTAAGTAATGTGCTGGTTAGCAGCTCGGAACGAAAAAACTACCCAACTTCGTGATATTCGCTTTCCAACAAATAAATTAGGTAACAATCCGTCTTTCAATCCCTCACAACTATGGTCTGTTTAGCTATAGTTAGCAACCAATCTAGGAGAAGGGAAACTCTGAATTCAAAACCGTGTGTTTGAATTCCAGTCAGATTTCTTACAGTCACTTACGCGCAAAGGTGTGAATCCAACTCTTCTCCCTACATCTATGGGTTAAATAGCTGAACAAATTGGGTCCTACAGCCTTGGCTGGAAACCAGTCTACCGCAGAAAGAAATGGCAACCGACTGTGAGAAAATCTTCTGCTTAGTCAGTCATGGATCGAAGCAGTCATGATTGCCGAAACGTGTATCACGGATGGCACTTAACTTGACTGACTGTAAAAGGTGACACCAGAATCCAAAAGCAGCAAGGACCACTAAAAGTTCAAATTAAAAACTAATCAAAGTAATAAGAAACTAAAAAAATTCGGTAGATTGTTTGATTCGCTTGTTTTCTACAGCTTATTGCATGATATTTAAAGCCAGAAAATATTTTTATTTCGAAGAGCCAAATTTTACTTCCGTTCAGGTTCGTTAAATTCACATACGCGCAAATATCTTTAGGAGAAATATGAATAGACATCCATTTGGTTAATTAGTAGATTATTGTATACCTACCGATATACATTAATGGTATGTTACTATCCTCTCTCTTAAATATGTGGACACTTTTGGACTAAAGAGTATAGGAGAGTGATTCTACTGACTAGCAGCTAACTATCAGTATACTTTATGCAGCGTACGAGTCTTGTATTTGTTGATATAGTGTTATTCCCAACCTCCATTTTGGTGATTGTTCTTGCAGAAACCTTTTAGGGTTACAACATGGACTTTGTACCAATGAATCATTATTATGTTCCAAAACAAACTTAAAGTCAAAAGATATGTTCAGGCTTTAAATAAAAGGCAAAAGATTGATTAAAAGCCTTCAAAATCATATCAATTAATCACTCTATAGGATAACGTCGCTGCTGCCACACGTTTCCACTTCATCTATGATAAGATGTCAGCTTTTCAAGCTAATTCCTTTTGTGGTATTGAGGAAACTACAAGATATCTTACAGAAGGTAGCTGAAGAAGAGACAAGAAAGGACTACAAATAAACTGCAAGAAAACCGAATGCATAGTCATCAGCAAAAAGAGCAAGCCAAAATGCCAAATACAAGTGGGGGATACTAAAATCAAGCAAGTACAAACATTTAAATACCTGGGAAGTGTTCTAACAGAAGACGGAAAATGCGACACGAAGATCCGAAGGCGAATTGGCATGGCAAAGGACGCGTTCCAGAAGTTATGTAGTATATTAAGAGACGGGAAAACTTCGTTAGAAACAAAGCGAGTACTGGATTGCTATGTGATGTCAGTTTTTCAATATGGCAGTGAATGCTGGACAATATAATCAAAAATGAAAGAAAAACTTGAAGCAGCAGAAATGTGGTTCTACAGAAGGATGCTGCAGATATCATGGATTGAGTATGATGACGTTTTGGAAAGGAGGAAAAGGAAAAGGAAATTAATACTGAGCATCAGGAAGAGACAGCTAAAGTTCATGGAACATGCAATGGGGAAGGAGGGCTTGGAGAACCTGATACTAACAGGCCAGAGAGAGGGGAAAAGAGACAGGGGAAAGCAGCGGATAACATATTTGAAGAACCTGATCAGGTGGATGACAGAACGGGAGTTGCGTGGTGTAACAGGAGAAAACGTGCTAAGAGCCACTAAGGATAGGGAGACATGGAAAGTGTTGTGGGATCTCCCCACTTTTGTATATAATAATGAACTCGACTGAGTGTATATATAATCCTGCCTTAGAGAACAGCAGTTGAAAATCTGGAATCACAGTTGTAGTTGTAGTTGCAGTTTACAGTGGAGAGTAATCGTAGAGATCCGTTATATAACGAAGAGTTCAGACAGATACCGAAGAGTATCTTCTTTAAAAGCTTATTTAAAATTTTCATTTCCCTCGAAATTTTCTTCAATTTTTTTCAACTTATTTTTCTGTAAGATATTCAAATTCGTCTTCGAATTCTTCCTCTTCAAATTCTTCTTCTCTTTCTTCTTAAACTCTCCTACTTTTTACTTGAGTAATCATGGCTCTCCTCAACTTTCTATAATTTGTATCTGTTGTTGGGATCTCCCCCTTATAATATGACAATGGACTCGACTGAGTATATGTATAATCCTGCCATAGAAAGAACAGTGGAAGATCTGGAATCTCAGTTGTAGATACAGTTTACAGGGGAAAGTAATTCGTAGAGATCCGTTACAGGTAACGAAGAGTTCCGACAGATACCGAAGATACCCAGGGACCAGACTAGCTCTGAGCTCCACTCAGCTAGAATAAGTTACCCGGATATATTATATCACTTCAAGATCTGTATATATTTATTTCTACTAATAGTATTCCTGAATTGACTAACCCGCGTTCCAGTTTGTATATTACGTTCAATATAACCTACTTTCTATCTCCATACCGGTTTTTGCTGTTCATTATTTTGGCGGTACCTCATCCGGAATCCACAACAGAAAGTCATGATCGCCGACATCCTGAAAAGACAGGGCAAATAGAAGAAGAATTCATTGAGAACGATTTCGAAATCTTGATCACTTTGAAACTATGTAGGAGATTTATGAAAATGTCAAGTCTGGACATTATTCACCATAGAAAAAATATCTTCCTATCGGTGAGCCGAATTCCTATTACATCTGGGTTCGTTATATTTATTTACGCGCAATATTTTTATAGTGGGGGTATCTATTCTTTTCCCGTTTGTAGTGGAGAGTCCGTTCTAGTGAAGGGTAGTTGTATACTGTTGCAGGTTAACGGAATTTGGCCTTGTTGTAGATAGCCAACTATAAGTCATAAAATGATTACAATTCCAGAAAAGCAATTTGAGTACAAAATAACATTTTATATATAACGCATATCAATTAATGTTTTTACAATTGAAGTAATATTTGAAGTATAGGTCCAACGGAGGTTAAAATGTTCATGAGAATAAAATGCTGAAAGAGAATTAATGTTTAGGAATGTGGGGAGCGCTATGAGTAAGGAATGTCTTTGATGTAGTTGCTCCTTAGGTCAGTAAGTAGTTTTGATTCAAGGAATAAGGAAAGAGGTAAGAAAGGCGAGTGTAGTAAGCCACTTGACTTTCGGTCAAGGGATCTAATATTTACTCTCTTCTCCTCGAGTCGGTCTGCTCGTCGATGCTTCCTGTATCCGCTTTTTATATCTTCATTTTGGATCACAGCAGATCACTTGGGATTTCACACTTGTATTTGATTCTGGGCTTACTATTGGCTGATAAATAAAATTCGCGTTGGCTCGCGAACTGGAAATTTAATATTTAATTAATTTTTATTTTTCAAGCGGAACATCTGCGCGAACCCGGATGCGCACCGACGACTTTTGGTCATTTTCTTTTTGTTCGTGAAAGTGCAAACATCCGGTCCATCGCTTTTGCTCGGTATCACCACATTTTTGGGAAAGGTATGACTTCATATTCCCTCCCGCCTGTGGGCTAATTCGTAAGATTTGTATCTTTAAAATCATTATTATCTAAAAAAACAAATATTCTTACCCACTAAAATATTTTATAGCTTTAAATAACCTGCAAAATTCTACTTCAAGTATATACGTACAAACTCCGAAATTTATACTTCCTAATAAAGTCTTATTCCGTTTCTTATCTATCTATCTATCTATCTATCTATCTATCTATCTATCTATCTATCTATCTATCTATCTAATTTTGTTCATTATCTATTTTGTTCATTAATATCTATCTGTCTATCTATCTATCTATCTATCTATCTATCTATCTATCTATCTATCTAATTTTGTTCATTATCTATTTTGTTCAATTAATATCTATCTATCTATCTATCTATCTATCTATCTATCTAATTTTGTTCATTTTCTATTTTGTTCATTAATATCTATCTATCTATCTATCTATCTATCTAATTTTGTTCATAATCTATTTGGTTCATTAATACCTATCTAGTTTTGTTCATTACTATCTATCTATCTATCTATCTATCTATCTAATTTTGTTCATTATCTATTTTGTTCATTAATATCTATCTATCTATCTATCTATCTATCTATCTATCTATCTATCTATCTATCTAATTTTGTTCATAATCTATTTGGTTCATTAATACCTATCTAGTTTTGTTCATTACTATCTATCTATCTATCTATCTATCTATCTATCTATCTATCTATCTTTCTATCTATCTATCTATCTATCTATCTATCTATCTATCTATCTATCTAATTTTGTTCATTTTCTATTTTGTTCATTACTATCTATCTATCTATCTATCTATCTATCTATCTATCTATCTATCTAATTTTATTCATTTTCATATTTTGTTCATTAATATCTATCTATCTATCTATCTATCTATCTATCTATCTAATTTTGTTCATAATCTATTTGGTTCATTAATACCTATCTAGTTTTGTTCATTACTATCTATCTATCTATCTATCTATCTATCTATCTATCTATGTATCTATCTAAGATGCTTTGTAGGAACACTTGTACGGACAATGTGCATTTCATTAGAGATCTCTCAACACAGCTACGTGAACGTCACCAAATGTCAGCCTAGTTCAGTCAGTAGCGATGATGACATCGGCGACACTTTCATGTTAGCACGTGTTCACTCAACTGTTCCGTTGTCGATACGACCCTTCTCACATTACTTGTATGGCTCCCGGTATGGCGTATTCTACTTCTCCTCTTCCTCCTCTTTCTCCTCCTGCACGTCTTCTTTTCTTTCTTCTTAACCATCGCAACTCCCAGTAGACCATATTTTTCACTTCACTTCACAGCAGAATACGTCAGTGCAAATTACGTCAAATCAACACGAAGAAGAAGAAGAAAAAGAAGAGGAGGAGGAAGAAGAAGAAGAGAAGGAGGGAGGCAAAGAAAGAGGCATAGAAAAATCTTAGGAGAAGAGGAGGAAAAATCAGAAGAATAATGGGAAAGAGAAGAAGAAGAGGAGGAGAAAGAGAAGAAAATCAGGGACGAGGAGGACGACGAAGAAGAGGCGGATGAAATATTAAGAGACTAGGAGGAAGAGGAGGAGGAGGAGGAAGAAGAAAAAGGATGGTGAATATAAGGGAGAGAAAGAAGAAAGAGAATAAGAAGAGGAGGAGAAGGAAGTGGAAGAAAAAAGAAATAGAAAATGAACAGCAAAATTAACAAATGGGGGTCGGAAATAGGAACTTTTATTTTCGGTGTGTTTTTTCTTTATCAGAAATGTCTATCGTCTGCTTCTTCCAATCTTACCTGGAGATAAAAGAGAATGAATTTTGTCACAGACTCTACGTTTTATGTCTTGCTTCACAAAGTTAGTATGATTTTACTTCAAAATGTTATCTATCTATGAATTCATAGCTGTATATTTTACTCTTCCTTTCTCGGTTTTCCTCAATTTTGCGTCTTGCATAGTTCCTTGCTTGCATAAGGCCTCAACAATTCTATCCCAGGTTTCGTTACCATTTCTGTTTTAACATATATATATATATATATATATATATATATATATATCCAAGTATGGGTGGAATAATATTCTTTGTTCAAAGAAACACTATTTTTTAAAAAGTGCTCAATACAAAATAGAGCTAATAATATTTGTTCAAAAATTATAACATGCATATGTTACAATATCACTACAAAAGTAGCCATTTTGTTTCAACTCTTCTTGTGTCTTGTCAAACCACATCACTTGACAAGACACAAGAAGTGTTGAAACAAAATAGCTACTTTTGTAGTGATATTGTAACATATCCATGTTGTAATTTCTGAATATATATATATATATATATATATATATATATATATATATATATATATATAATTCATTTGTAAACGAGTTATTTCGCGACCCAGGTTTCTACTTTCGGTATCTTTAGGCGATTTACAATAATTGATTTTACCGTTTCAATAATTGATTTTACCGTTTTTTAAAAAACGCTCACGTAATTGGGATCTTTTATGAACGCGCAATTTTCAAAATTAGAAGTTACTTGAAGGTCTTAGAACACTTTCATCAATGATTGTATGATCCTAATAGGTATTTGTTGATATGGTTACACTTGGTCATAATTTCTGTTTTTTCATTTAGTAATTCATTTTTTTCTGGAATTAACATAATAGCCAACCTTTCTTCTTAGCAGATTCTATTTTACCCCCGTTGTAGGACTTGGCTGTTTTTATTATACTCCACATTATGTCGCGTTCTTTTCCATACTTTGATTTCAATTTCCACTCGTAGCTAGACAATTTTGTAGAATTTCTTAAGTTTTCTAATTTAATTGTAGACTTATGGTTATTCCATCTAGCCTTAAAGTGTCTTTGGTAGATCTCAAATATAATAACGCTCTCATAAAAGGTGGTTTTAAACAGGAATTATTCAATCTAACCCCCAAGTTAAACTGGTATTAATATATATAAAAATAGAAAAAGAAAAGTTTAGTGGTTCAACCCCCTTTTGCCAGTTGTCTAACATTATTATTGGTCAATATTTTCTGAAATTGTTCGATTAACATTTCAACTTTAACGATCTTACTTAGTAGATTGTTAATAGAAAACCATTAAAAATGAGGTATTCTTGCACTAGAATTATTCACAGCATCTTTAATTCTCATAATAATAAAATACTAGATAACTGTTATAATGATCACAAATGAATACAAATCCCCCTGTAATTGTAAAATTAAAGATAACTGTCCATTTGGTGCAACTATTTTTCCTATGGAATATGATAAAGAAAGAAAAGTATATTTTGTAATTTCTGCAGGACCTTGGAAACAGATTTTATTATAATAAATATTACTTTTGTAGGTCTTACCTTAAATCCCAGACCAGTCTCTCTAAATACTTTTGGGAATTAAAAGATAGAGGACTCTCTTCACAGATCGAATGGAAGATTATAAAAATGACAAACTCCTATTAGTTTTAGAAATAAATGTAACCTAGCTTAGATGAAAAAAAAAATAATTAAATTTAGTGGTAATAACTAGCTTCTAAACCAACGTAATGAAGTTATTTTTAAATGTCGTCACAAAAATAAATTTAAATTGCCTGTTTAGTAGGATATAACTTTTATTTTTACTAATAATTTTCTGGTAAATTCTACTATTCTTCCTCTATTGTAAATCTGCTCTCGTATTATTATTATATTTTTATTCTTTAAAACATTTGATTTTTTTGTGATTGTTAACCATTTGTAACAGTATTCTATTTTTAATTTTTACTATATTGCTTTTGTTTTTATTATTTTTCTTTTTTGTCTTGTTTTAAAAATGTCTTTATGATATCTTTTTTGTGAATCTTTTTCCTCACTTTTGTATAATATTTATCCTTGTGAATCCTTGATTATTATTTTTTTTAAATTTGGGATCATTTATTGTTTGCGACTGTAATTATTTTATATAAAACTTTTTTCTTTCGTTTTTTATATTTTTTAATTGTATTTCTTCTTTCGTTTGGTCAGCTTTGTGTTATTTTTGTGTGCATATATAGCCTCTTATAACTATATGCTTGTATGTGCTTATTTTGTGTATGATTATATCTGTTCTCCTGTTTTATTCTTGTATATATTTTTTTCCTTTAAGATTCATTGTGTATATATCCTTTTCTATAGGTATTCTTAATTTTTTGATAAAACTAGTGTCTGTCTGTTACTCCAAAGTTTAACTGTAGACACCTCTACCCTTTACCTAACCTTATTTCATCTCTGTGCTAATTTTTCTTTTTTTAATATTCTAAGTTAAATGTAACATTTGATATTTTTAGTTTAAAAAACAGGTTGTAATTTTTACAACTGCCGAAATAAATTCTGGATTTATAAACATTTAATTGTGTGCTGAGTTTTCTTCTCTCTATATTTCATATTGCTCTGGATAATATCCACTGAGATCCCTATTTTTATCTATTTACTATTCTATATTAATTAGATATAGTTTTTTGTATTGCCATCTCCGTTTTTACCGGTTTGTAATTTTTTTCTACATATAAAGTACAAACCTATCAGGGAATTACAAATGCAATAAATCTTGTTGTTTAGTTTGCAAACATTTAGTAAACGATACAGTATTTTCTATACCCAACACCAACATCAAATTACACCCACCACGCCTCACCTGTGACAGCCAAAATATAATATATTTTCTCTTCTGCTCAATATGTCCAAATAGTGGATATATTGGTGAATCTAGAAACAGTTTTAGATTCCGTTTTAATAATCATAAACTAAGCATACGCCAAAACAACCCTTATTCCCCCATAGCTGAACACTTCAATCAACCAGGACACACATTAGAAAACTGCAAACGTTTACTGATAGATTCCAATTCCACATACTCACACAGAAAGAAAGAAAAATACTGGATTTTAAAATTAAATGCATATAGGCTAGGGTTAAATTGGGACTTAGGTATTTTGAATTTTTATAAATATTTCAATAGTTAAACATTTTTTAGACACACTTAAAATTTTTTCTTTAAAACAACATTTAAAAGAATTATTACAATTAGGTTTACGTTTAAAAATATTCAAGCTATATTGCTTTCTACATCACGCGACGGACGTTTCTAGTTTAAACTTTAAAACCATTGTTTCTGATTAAAGGCCGAGGCCGGTCTGATATATCAAATATATATATAATAGAAATAAATAAATACTGTCAAAAAAACAAAACAAAAACAAAACATTTTTAACTTTTTTTAAATTTTTAGTAGTTTTTCCTGTACATATTAAGACAGTAT
The DNA here is from genome assembly GCA_037127315.1 of Ascarosepion bandense. Taxonomy (NCBI): domain Eukaryota; kingdom Metazoa; phylum Mollusca; class Cephalopoda; order Sepiida; family Sepiidae; genus Ascarosepion; species Ascarosepion bandense. The sequence goes on from JBBBDQ010001080.1 coordinate 1,683,308, forward strand.
ACGTGGATTATCATTATGATAGATAGATAGATAGATAGATAGATAGATAGATAGATAGATAGATAACATTTAATGAGCCAGACGAACCTACCTAGGTTTCACCTAAACGGATCATCAGGGAAAGCCAGAATTCTTGATGTGTCTGATCGTGATTACGAAGGTGTTTGGAATGATCAATAATGTAGGCGACGTTATGCTTCTATCTATATTGCTAAAGGACCTTAGTCTCCTAGGCCTACATCAAGTGGCTTGAAAAGATAGTGCTACCCTTGATCTATGTCTGCCAACAGCACTCTACACACACAAGTAGGTGAATCCAGCCATAGCTGTCAGACATTTTCTGCGACCAGAATCCAGTCACCCAACTCAGCAGACTGGAACCCACTATTGACACAAATATCAAAGATAAACTGAAAGCAAGGATTATGGCAGCATCAACTAACTTAAAAAACGAGACTGTCCATATGGGATGAAGAAAATTCCGAAGTTTTTTTTTTAATCATATCACTCCGAGCAAGGCGGTAACGCCACTGAAGCGCAGGTGGCTACGTAGGAGTGAAAAGACAGGAAAAGAGAAAGCACACCATAGACCACACCCTAAACAAGGAACAAGGGATGTGCCTCTTCACCTGTTCAACAGACGTGGGTGGAGTGCGAACCGGGCGATAGTTTAGTCTATCTACTCCAATTGAAAAAAAGAAAAGAGTGAAAAGATTGGAAAAGAGAAAGCCGGAAACCACATCCTAAACAAGGAACAAGGGATGAGCCTTTTCACCTGTTCAATAGACGTGGGTGGAGTGTGAACCGGGCGATAGTTTTTACCAAAAGGCTGTGGTTGAAGCCAATGGCGATTCTATTGAATAATTTTTTTTTGTAATTTTCGTAAATATATCTTTTAAAATGAAATAGTGTTTTTTTTTCATTTTTGCATAATTTAGACGATAAATTAACGATCTATCGCGTCCTGTACGTAAAGACCCTTGTGCAAATTAATTGAAACAACTGCTTTAGTTACCTTTCTTTTACCATACGCTCAGTTTTAGATTCACTGGAGTGACAGGTTGTAATCGATTTCTATTTTTTCCTCAGGTAAGGCGATTTCTAGTAGTGTGCAGTAATATGAATTTATTTTTGGGCGTATGATGACATTTGTTTGACCTTGAAAAATATTGCGTCATCCGTGATTGCATTGTTTGATATGGACGTTACTCCAAGAATGCGCACAAAAATCGTAACGCTACATGAACACGCTGGCAAGCCTTACAGAGAGATCGTGGATATTATTGGTGCCAGTCTTGAAGTCAAGGCCAAAAAACAAATTGGATCCATCAGTTCAAAATGTAAAGGAAAATGAGATCAGAAGAGAAAAACAACGCCAAGATACGACATATAAGTATTTAGGGAAAGTGTGAAAGATTCTAGAAAAATTATTCTTTTGTTTTCAATTGATTTGCAGAAAAGATATATATATATATATATATATATATATATATAATATTTTTTATTTATTATAATGGGTAATACATATTTCACCGCATAATGATGTTATTATATATATATATATATATATATATATATATATATGTATATAAAACGTAGCACACTTGGTATACTTGGTATATATATATATATATATATATATATATATATTAATAAATAATGAAAAATTTTCATTTTTTATCTACATGTAATCTTTTACTCTTATTATAAAAAAAGCTTTAACCTTACTTAACATTTAACCGCCATGAACATCGAGTGAACTTAAATTCACAATTGTTAAACGGTTAGTTTGAAAAATGGAACCTGATGATTCCATAACGCATTACGCATAACGCATATATTTATCAATATATATTCAAAATAGCTCTGTTCATAAGACACTGAGGTCTTTTATTACCACCTAAATATTAATACTATACACTCTCGTATGTATATTTATTAATTCACGTTACTATATATATATATATATATATATATATATATATATATATATATATATGGTTATATTTTTATTTTTATCTCGTCAGACAGTCTGATGAGGTGCAAATAAAATAGTACCGAAACACAACGGCTCTTATAATGCTCTACTAAATATCGAGCATTCTTAATAAAGTAAATCACTACAAACCGTGGACTGTCAACCCATTAGTCTGTACTACCCCCCCTCTCTCTCTCTCTCACTCTCTCTCGCCTACCCACTTTCTTTACGTTTCAAATCTAGGGGTCAGCAGTCTAACTGAGAGGCTGAATGTATCTTAAGATTTTTGTTGACATCCGCTCTTACGCGTGTTCTTTGATTATATGTTGCGTATATATATGCTTATGTATGAATATGTATGTGTTCGCCGAACTGTTGTAATGATGTATTTTTTCTTAAATTTTCTCTTTTAAGGGACCGACCGTTATTTTCTTAGGTCTTTGTGAATTTCATTGGTGTAAAATCCTTTGTACAGTAAAGACGGAAGCTGATAATGGTTCGCCTGAAAGTGGCCTATACATCCGATTTACCATTAAATAACGTGTCTGCCTTCATTTTTCTTATATATATATATATATATATATATATATATATATATATATATATATATATATATTAGTGTAAACGCAATTATTATCGTAAATTAATAAATAAACATATGAGGAGGGTGTACATATGTATAATATTATTATTCAGGTGATAGTAAAATAGTGCTCAATGTCTGAACAGAGCTGGATTATATATATATATGAGACTCATGATTTACGCCCCTTTGATTTCTTCTCCCTGCATTTTATTATTTTAATTTTGATTTTGATTTGAAATTTGAATTTTAGATTGTAAGTTTTAATCCACATGTAACCGTAGAATATTTAGATTTTTAATCTTGTTATTAAAAAAGCAGAAGCTTGATTTATGAGATTTAATTCCCTTGAATATCAAGTGAACTTAAATTCAAATCTATTAAACTGTGAGTTTGAATTATGCACCTGATGATTGCATAATGTATGTAACTCCGAGTCGTGCCACAGACGTGAGATAATATGTATATTTATTAATATATATATTAATAAATATATATATATACCTATATATACGGAGAGAGAGAGAGAGAGAGAGAGAGAGAGAGAGAGATGTATATGTGTATGTGTTTTTGCAGAAATATCCATGCCTCTTCTCTTTTCTACACGAAGGTATACTCATATAGACAAGAAGCAATATGCCCATTTCAAATGAATTCAAAGACTTTCATTGATTCCTAGATCCGGCGCGATCGATTTTTTTATATTTGTCGATAAGTATTTGTTACTATGGTAAACAGTAAGAATTTTCTCCTTGGATGATTTTTGTCTCTTCGTTTTCTCATTGATATTTCAAAACTAAATGTTTTCATCCGGTTCTGTGACAAGCCATGCCTGGCCAGTGATGACCAGCATCGAAGATAAGAGCTGCTGGCAACGGGGAATTGCACCCCACCCCACTTTTCAACCGTCACAATTTCTTCTTTCATTTCACTTTAAAATATCAAAGCCGAATTATATTTTTTAGCTGTAGTCTTAGACTCGTCTTTAATGTTTGTGTTTATTTAAACACTAGCAGTATAGCCCGGGTGTAATGAAAGCTTTAAACCTAATCCATGGTCCTGGAGCTCAGACTCTTTGGACGTTGGCACGAAAGACTAAAAAGCAATAGTTGTTTCCAGTTAAAGCGAAACCGTAGACTGAAAGAAAAATTAATGGATGTAAGTAAAATTTTGAGTTCCTGGTATCGATATCAAATATGTTTTTTCGTCGTAAACTGAATTTTGAAGGCTAAATAAGTCCTTTGAGTAAATGGTATCTTGGCTGAGACTAAGAACTACAATTATACCTACTTAGAGCCAAACTCGAAGCAAAAACTAAACTAAAAGGACTGAAAAAAATATAGACATACAGGCAGATAAACAGACACACACACAAACATGATATATATAATCGATTATCTGCACTATTGTAAGAACTGCAACCTTGAAACTTCTGAATATCGTTTTTTATGTCTTTGTCTATGAGTGTATCAAATTTGATTAAAATCGGACCACTCCTTCTATAACCCGATTTTTTTTATTATCGATTTCAGATATTTATCGGGGGTACCTCAACACAAAACCGAGCTAAGAACACTTGCAGACGCTTATAGTACAAGTGAGTAAATTTTCAAGAAAATCGGTTCAGCCGTTTCTGTGTCTATAGGTAACGGACACACACACAGGCACACACACGGACAAAGTTCCATTTATAAATAAGTTTAAATCAGCTTGTTTTGATGTTATATAGCCAAGAGCATTGGTTTCGGTGTTCGAGCCCATGCTTACGAAAATTATTTATTTTCCTGGAGACAGTTCCGTGGAAGCAGACATATATTTATCACTAACTTAAAAGCCACTTATCAGACCTTTGAGCTAGATCCTACAGAGGGCTAATTGAGGTTTTGACCCAAAACTAAAGCGTTCTCTGGTCCAGTGTCAAGTGGATAAGAGATGGGAATTGACATTGCATTTAAATTCCTGGAGGTTGTAGCCGTCAGGAAAGCAAGTATACGGAAGGGAGTTCCACAGGCGGGAAGTGCGAGAAAAGAAGCCGTGGAGAATTGTCAGCTGCTTTTGGTAGGTTTAACTGTAAACGGGTGGGACCTTGTTGCCAGTCTAATTGCTCGGGTAAATTCACGAGGTGTGGGCACCAGTGACCTAAATTCGCCTGAGCAGAAGCCATGAAAATATTTGTCGAAGAGATAAAGGGAAGTCACATCCCGCCGGTGAGAACGTGGCTAAAGTCAAGCCGTTAAGTCGGTACCTATCACATGACAGATTCTCCTTTAGAGCCTGTCAAGAACACTGAGATGAACAGCAGGGGCGCGTGACTATATATGACAACAGTATTCTATGCAGGGTCGGATGGTTGATTTGCCTATGTGCAAGATGGATTCAGGCGGAAAAAACTTCCTGGCTCGACACAGTGACCCAACCTTCCTAGCAGTGGATTTAGCTATTGATTCAATGAATTGAGGTCAGGAGATAGAGTGAGGCCGAGGAGGCGCAGTATATTGCTTTCAGGAAGACTTGCTTTGTCCATGCTTATGGGGTGCAGGAGAGACGACCTGTGATGGTTGAGAGGTAGCAGCTTCGTTTTGGAAGCATTGAAATTTACAACCCATTTCTTAACCCAGTCTACCACAGAGTGAACGTTCTTCTCGAGATCAGCAGCGAGGTTATGTTTGTTCGCCTCGCCAGATTTCTAACTAATGCGGGAGTAAATGGTAGTGTCATCAGCGTAGATGTGAAGTGCCGCGCTTAGGGCTCCCGCAGAACCCCGCAATTGCAGGGTGCCTCAAGTTCCCTAGGGGCCGCAAGGCTCCTTGGCAGCACAGATCTATTTTAACGAAAATAAAATTCAGGATTAAATGGAAAAATATAATACTTGTATGTTAAAATAGACATCTATCAACCTGTCTCGCTTTCTCTCTTTCTCTCTTTATATATATATATATATATATATATATATATATATATATATATATATATATATATAAGTTTAAATCAGCTTGTTTTGATGTTAAATAGCCAAAAGCATTGGTTTTGGTGTTCGAGCCCATACTTACGAAAATTATTTATTTTGATGGAGACAGTTCCGTGGAAGCAGACATATATTTATCACTAACTTACAAGCCACTTATCAGACCTTTGAGCTAGATCCTACAGAGGGCTAATTGAGGTTTTGACCCAAAACTAAAGCGTTCTCTGGTCCAGTGTCAAGTGGATAAGAGATATATGATCTCTGATAGAAGCCTTTCGGACCGAAGAGGCTGCAAATTATTTGTAATTTTAAAAAACTGAACTTGAGAGAGAAATAGATTATAGATATCTGTTTCAGCATACATACAAGAACATAACATGTATATTCAAACTTTCAGGATGTCATAAAACGTTTAAGAAAATCTAGCAACTTTGACAGTCTGCAAAGTTTATAAGCAAGAAATATCGACCTTGGCGCCAGGTAACTTGAGATTTTGGAAAGGCATGTATCGTAAGGCCCGATCCTAATATAAACAACTTGCACTGTCCGGGCAAGGCAGTGATCTATATATTAATACTGTAGTACCTACCTACCTACCTACCTACCTGTGTGTATTACATTTTTGATTAAATGATTGAAATAACGTTTTTATCGCTAAAAGCTTTCACACACATACATGCATACATACACAAACATACACAAAAGCACTGTCTGATGTTGATCAATTTAGACCGGTCATTAAGTACATCACAAGTTAACCCCTGTCCTTAGTTTTGTGAGCATCTACTTGATTTCAAAGTTTTTCACACCTATGTTAATAATCTAAGACATTGAATTTACCATCCGCCCGTGTATTGAGTACTGCTGCCACATCTGGTCAGGTGCCCCTGCTATTCTCCTCGGGGTTCTTGACAAAATACAACGGAGAATCTGTAATGTGATCGATACTGACTTGGCTGACCGGCTGCAGTCACTCTCTCACCGGCGTGACGTGACTTCCCTGTGCCTCTACTGTAAATACTTTCACGGCTTCTGCTCCGATGAACTTAGATCATTGGTGCCCCCGAGGTATGAATTTGCACGAGTTACTAGATTAGCAACTAGGTTCCACTCTTTTACGGTGAAGCAGATAAGATGTAAATGCAATTTCTACTCCAGCAGCTTCTTTTCTCGCACTTCCCGCCTGTAGAATTTCCTTCCATACACTTGCTTCCGCGACAGCTACAATCTCCAGAAGTTTAAATGTAAGGTCAATAGATACCTCCTAACACACTAACTTACATCCATTCTCTTAAACAGTCTTCTCATCTACCCAACCCTCATCCTCGGTATCTTTACCTGCCTATCACCCTCCTTCTGACATTTCCTATATCTAACCACTCTTTCTCATCGCTTTCCCCTATGTAACCCCCTGAGCAATAGTGGCAGTGGAATGCCTTGCTTGGGATGAAATGATTAAAAAAAAAATGTCAGTTATTTCTTTTTTTTTTTTTTTTTTTTTTTTTTTTACATGTTTTTGAACTGATAGTGAAAAGATTGCTCAAAAGATATAAAGGTTGGGTGTGTAGATAGAATGTCATAAAATCAGACTCCTTAAAAAGATTTTTTGTAATTTGCTTGAAGCATTATGTATATTAGGAATATGGTTAGGTTTTGAAGGCTGTCACAATGCATTTAGTAAAATAAAGGAAGGATGTTGGGTATTACCTATTTATTATGTAAACTTATTTATAAATGGAACTTTGTCTGTGTGTGTGTCTGTATCCGTTACCTATAGACTCCGAAACGGCTGAACCGATTTTCTTGAAAATTTACACAGTTGTACTATAAGCGTCTGCGAGTGTTCTTAGCTAGGTTTTGTGTCGAGGTATCCCGGAGAAATATCGAAAATCGATAATCGAAAAAATCAGGTTATAGAAGGAGTGGTCAGATTTTAATCAAATTTCATGCACAAAGACATAAGAAATGATATTCAGAAGTTTCAAGGTTGCAGTTCTTACAATAGTGCAGAAAATTTGATATCGATACCAGGAAATCAAAATTTAACTTACAGCCATTCATTTTTCTTTCAGTCTACAGTTTCGCATTAACTGGAGACAACTATTGCTTTTTAGTCTTTCGTGCCAACGTTCAAAGAGTCTGAGCTCCAGGACCATGGATTAGTTTTAATGCTTTCATTACACCCAAGCAACGCCGGGCTTTACTCCTAGTACATTAATATTTCGAGACGCGCTAAGAGCCACGAACTGAGTGATCATTATCTCAGCAACCGCATTCAGAACGAACTTATCGACCTTCTTGCTCAGTCAATACGGAACAAAAATAATTTCCAACGTTCTTGCATCAAAATATTATAGAATAATGCTAGATTGTACACCTGATATCAGTCACACTGGGCAACTAAGTACTGTTCTTTGGGGAGTTGAATTTACAGAAGGATGTGGAACAGAGATTTTTGAATACTTCGTTGAGTTTCTTGATGTGTGTGATACAACCGGAAAAGGCCTTTTTGACAGCATGATCAACTTCCTGTCCAACTGACTGTCGCGGAAAGGGGAACGACAGCGGACCCAAAAAGCGAAGAAAAAGCCATAGCGTGCAGGTGCGTTTCTTGGAGGTCAATAAAAAAGCTGTATACATGCCTTGCGCTAGTCATCAACTTAATCTGGTAATTGCTGATGGTTACTTCCATTTCTTAGAATTTGGGTTTATATTTTTTGAAAAATCCTTAAAAAAATTGTAGGAGATTGAGAGCCGAAACGCACTGGAATGGCTACAAAATAGCTAGGAAATCACCCAAAACTAGCTAAAAATTGTGAAAACTTTCGTAATGCATAGCTTCAAACCTCCAATTCCGCGATTTTTTCCGTTGCATTCTGCGGGTAGAGAGGCCGCAAGGCACACTCTGCGGAGAGACGCGATGTTGCTAAGCACGGAACTGTGCGGAGGTATGCTCGTTCAAGACGGCCTTCATTATGCCATTGAAAAGATTGGATCTGATCAAGCAAGCGTCCAGTGATACCATAACAATGTAGCTTGCGCAGCAAGCCTGCGTGTCAAACCCTATCAAAAGCCTTGGAGATATCCAGGGCAACAGCTCGCGCTTCGCCGTACTTATCGAGGGTCTGGTATATGTACTCCGTGATGGTCGTTAGCAGATCAGCAGTAGACATGGCAAAGCGGAAGCCATACTATCTGTCTGAGAATAGTTTATGGGCAGTAAGATGTTGAACTATTTCAGCATTGATAATAGCTTCGAACACTTTTCCAAAAATTGGTAAGAGGCTGATAATTAGATGGGTCTGAGGTTTCCCTGATTTCTTAAATACAGAAACCCCAGAGGAGGTCTTCCGGCAGGCAGAAAAAACAGTAAGCAGAAAGGCAATAATTATAGAGTTTAGATAGGACACAGGAGAGATCAGGGGCACATTTCTTCAGGACAATCACCGGGATTCCATCACCTCCGCTCGTCTTATGGAGGTCAAATTTTGATATTATCTTAGATACCAGAGGTGGGGTTATGTAAACATCTTTCATTTGAGCTTCGGTTCTAAAAGCTAAGTCGGGTGCGGATACTCATTGCTCCAAAATAGTTGGATTAGAGGTTCCTGTGGGTAATGGCGGCCAAACGGGCAGGAGAGAACCAGGAGAAGTAATGAGGTTTGGGACGGAACTTACTGATCGGTATGAAGGCATTCAGTTAGTTTTCACCCAGAAACAGACCTCAGAGACGCAGTCCTCAACTGGGAGACTGAACACTTTTTCTCAATGGACGTCGCACAGGAAATCGCGAAACGCATCCCAGTCTGCTCTTTTGGTAGCAGTAGGAAATTCTGTTGTTAGGCGACTCCTGGGGAGTGAGAGTGAAGAGAGATATTAATAGAAACGACAGCATGAGCGGAGTTACCGAGAGGACAAAGCTAAGAGACTTGGCAGAGGTCAGGTACAGAGGGGAAGCATAGATCTAGTAGAGACGGATGTTCTGAAGAAATACTGGGAAAGCACGTGGGGAAATCCACCACTTGCGTAAGATATAGAAAAATAGCAAAATTCATGGCGTGAATGCCAGCTGAATCAGTGACATAGTCTTTTAGTCACTTGGCATGATAGGCGTTAAGATATCCGAACACAAATATGTTAGCGAATGAGTGGGAGGAAGTGGCCTTATCTATATTGTCAGAGATACTGTCTAGCAGGAAGCAGTCGGAAGAGAAGTGGGAACGGTACAGAAAGAAAAGATAGCTAACCGATTTGAGAAGTGACAGACGGAGACATGTATGGGTGGTCAGGGAATTCGAAAGATGTCACCCTAGCTAGAGAGAAGTGTTCACTGACGTAAACCCACAAACCATGCATATGGACAGTGACGTCCTTCATTAAGAGGGGAAGGTAGCCAGGGATCGAGAAGTCAGAGGAAAGAATTCAGGGGTTGAGATTAGTCACGCAGAGTGCTAGGATGTCAGGGGAATTTTCGAGGAGGAAAGATTCAATGCTACAAAGATTGGTACGAATGTCCCGGATGTTAATGAAGGAAATATTAAGGAATTTAAGTGATTTTACTTTGCCTGGTTTAGTTTTTTTACTGAGATATAGTTGTTCATGTTTCTTGTGGGTGCCCTCCCCTGTCTCTTTTAACCTCTATCTGGCCTTTTAGTATCAGGTTCTCCAAACCCTCTTTCCTAATTGCATGTCCCAGGAAATTCATCTGTCTCTTCGTGATGCTCAGTATTAATTTTCTTTTTGTTTCCATCATTTCTAAGACCTCATCAGAACTCACATGCTGGATCCATGACATTCGCAGCATCCTTCTGTAGAACCACAGTTCAGTTGCTTCAAGTTTTTCCTTCATCTTTGATGATATTGTTCAGCATTCACTGCTATATTAAAGAACGGACGGCACATAATCCTAGGAAAACACCCGTGTTAGAATCTAGAGCCTTGAAAAATGAAAAAAATGATCTCACTTTTTGGCAGAACTTATTCTTGTGAGAAATTTTTCTCAAGAATGAAATTTATTAAAAGCAAATACAGAAGTGAACACCTGACCAGTCAACTTCGGGTTCCCAGCACATCAGTTAGAGCAGACATTGATCAAATTTGCAAAAACAAACAATGCCAAGTATCTCATTAATAAAAGTAACTTTAATTTATTTGTTGTTGTTTTATGAAATGCATTCAAGATGTGTCAACAACACAATACACAAATTCTGATTTTGCAATTTATAACTTTATACATTTTTGGCGGTGACTGGCCCTCGACGTTGCTTCAATGATCGAAAATGGCCCTCCAGTGAAAAAGGTTGCACACCCTTGATCTAGACGATTTGGTTCGAAGAACTGAATCAGCTAAAAAAAATTTGCCCAGAGATACCATAATGTTTCAGCTTGTGAAGAAGACCTAAATGCCAGATCCTGCCCGGGCTTCACTGTTTTTAATTAGGACATTCCGCAATAATCGTCAGTAGATCAGCAGTCGAACTGGCGAAACGAAAGCCTTATTGCTTGTCTGAAAAGGCCTTGCGATGAGAGCTGAACCAATTCAGCATTCATTAGAGACTCTAGGCAGTAGAAGGCTAATCGGTCGATAGTTAAAAGGCCGGGTGTCTCACCAGGGTTCTTAAATACTGGAACAACAGATGGTAACTTCTAGCAGTCAGGAAAGCAGGAGACAGCAAGGCATTTATTATAGAGTTTAGAGAGCACAGTAGCCAGTTTGGGAGCACACTTTATAACAGGGATGTCTTTGGGTCTTTATGCTTTGTCGAAATCTATGATAGCAGAAACCATGGAAAGGTTATAAGCATATCACTCAGCAGATTGTCAATTTTAAGTGAAAAGTTTTGCAGGGATAATCCGGATGTATCAAGATTAGGATTTGTCAAGAATTTAAGGCAAAGCATTCAGTTTTATTAGCAGAGGGTGTTAATGCCTCAAATTGATTGAAAAGGAGGGAAATATGGGCTTTACACTTATTTAACGCCCTATTACAGAGTCGTCAGTAATCACAAAAGCTAGTGTTGTTAGAGGCTATGTGGTTCCTCATTCTCTTGGCAGACAGGGACTTTGCTTCTTCAATGACGTGCTTTCCTTTATTACTAAAAGCAACAAATAGGCACCAGTTATGACTAGGGCTCTGACACTGGTATAGCTAAAAATAGTGGTTCCTATGTGCAATAGCGGCCAAGCATGATGGTGTAAACCATGGAGAGTATTGAGGTTTCACATTGTGTTTCCAAGAAGGAATAAAAGCGTCTACGCCGGCTTTGACCTAAGAAACCTTAATGGCGCAACTTTGGGAATATTAAATTATATTTGTTTAGCAGTATAAACGCTCTCTCTGAGGCGGCATTTCCACTGAGGATTATTCCACTTGTCTCTTGCCGATTTTGTAACCCTATTTCCACATAAAAAGAATGTACTTCTTAGTTTAATACGACGAAGCGAAAGAAATTACTATTAGTGGTATTGTTGATTTTGCAGTTTATTGTAATTCGCGATATGAGCATTGCTTAAAAATATTGAATGCTTATGTTCTCGTAAAATCCTAAAAATAGAGAAATTAACTGGAAATTGAGGAACAAAAGAAAATCATATTTTCCCATTGTATTCAAGAGCGAATGTTTGGGCCAGTGAAAGTGATAAATGGTGATAGTCCCAACAAATTGTCAGAAACTTTTGATGGGGTTAGAAGGTCAGGACTGGACTGTGAGAATAGAAATAATATTATAAATCTCACTGGAGTTAAAATTTCCAAGCTAAAGGCTGTCTTTACTGACGTAGCCAATTAAATTAAGAAGAAGAGGACGAAAAGAAAATGACGTCAGATGAGATAATACTTCATTGGTTAAACCAAGGGGATGATATAACTCCACCTTGAAATGTGTAGGTGGAAAGAAATTTCATTGTCAAAGATCTGATTTGCATAGATACCCAGTGTCCGTCGCCTATCCCCTAAGAGAATTGGGGACAAGTATAAAAATCGAGACCCCAGTGAGAAAAATCAATAGAAGCAGAAGAAGCCAGACGAATTTACTACTGCTGTCGCCAAAACACCCCATTTCGGCCGTTTCCATAAAGCTTCGGTAAAGATCTGTGAAGTGAAAAGATTTTTTTTTATTTGGAAAATTGAAAGCTCTGATTATTCTTAACAAAATGTTCGCTCCGTTGTGAACATTGAATCCGACGAGTGTATATCATATTTTCTTATTTATTTTTTAATATATATAAAGACTTTTTCCGTAACTCATCCAGGCGTCTTCAAACTTATTCCTTTATTTTTTTTTTTTTTTGGTACCGTATTTTTTTTCAACACAAGTGTACACGTGTGTTCGGTCTGGTTTGATGTGGTAGAGAAACGGCGACCGGGTTTCAACGTGTCATTCTTGAGATCAAAGAACGCAGGAAAGTTCACCGTTGTAATAGACGTCTTGAAAACCTGCTACGGTGACGATTAACGACCCGAGAGAGTCGTCATAATTGGTGCCATTTCGACAACATCAACCCTGACTCAGGTTCCGGTCATCATCATCACAACAGGTTCAGAACCAGGGGCAGCAAGCCAGCCGTGTGGTAGTGTCACATTTGTAAGAGCTGTCAAAATGATGAACATAATCCCAACTATGTAAACGGCATAATCCTCTTATAATGATATACCCCAGTGATCGTAAATAAAGGGTTCGGTCCGAAATTACTAGCACTTGAAGAAGGCCGGGGCGTACTATCCTCGAAACGTCGTACAAAGGGCAACAAAGATGAGGATAATAGACCGAATAATGTAAATTGTGACGCAGAGTATAGTTTAGTAACAGATTTAAAAGACTGGTACTCTTATAGAAAACCATGATAGACTATATCCATGCAATAGAGAGAGAGAGAGAGAGAGAGAGAGAGAGAGAGAGAGAGGCAACAAGACAGGAGGAGATAATTTGTTTATTGTCATGACGTCATGAATAAAGTAAAGGCAGGAACCTATTCTCTTAAGGAAGAGGTAATTTTCTAAGCGCAACTTAGATGTGGCAAAAGGCCGAAAGTATAGGGCAACCAGTGAGAATTGAACTCACTACTCAATTGTAATGATTCTAGCGAGACAAGTTTGCTAACCATTACATTACGTCGGGTTCTTAAGGGAGAGCTGATTTTCAAGGCGTCGCTTAGATGAGGCACAAGGCCAAAAATATTGGGTACCCAGTGAGGATTGCACTCATTACTCAGATGTAACAAGTTCTAGTAAGACAAACAGCTTAGATGTGACAAAAGGCCAACTGTATGTGGCACCCAATAAGAATCGAACCCTCTACTTAATTCTAAAAAGACAAGCTTGCTAACTATTACACCACGCTGGGTTCTCAAGACAGGGTGTGTCTATTAAATGTTGAATGTATTCAAACGCCAAGTTGCCTTACATCAAATACATAGAATAGCTACGCGATCAACATAGTCCCCTCCTTATCGGTACACTGGCCACTGGAGGGAAGTTAGTTTCCTTTGGGATGTGATATGTAATATTTAAAGGATCATGGTCCATATCTTCATATCTGTGCTTGTACATGCGCAGAGTATAATCTAGGAAGAGATGAAATCGATTAATGCACTCATTTTCTCCTGGTGGTACTTCGTGTTGGATGGGATTAGGTGTTTGAATCATTACCGGACAGATACTGAGGGTGGGGCTAATTAGAATAAGATTTGTCAAAACACTTCATGTTTTCTTAGATGAAGCTGCGAAAAGTAAACCAGACACACTAGACCCAATTCGTCGGAAGGGTAATCGATCACACTTGACATCAATCAAGTGAGTCGCGCAGACAGTTTAACATCTGCTGGGCGGGTGATATCTACAGTTGACAAAGTGTTTCTTTATGAAACTTAGTTTATTGTTCGGTTTGTGGTTGCTATCTGGTTGAAAAGCTGTAATTTATCGGTCTTCTTTCAGGTTTGTTGTATCCTACGTTGGTCGAATATTGGGTTGGCACTGAGTCCGGACAATTACACTGAAATCAGGAAAATAGGTTTGGAGGATTTTAAAATGTGTTGAAGAAATATATTTTTTGTATGGAAAGTGTTTTTTTTTAATCATATATTCGCAAGCAAGGCAATAAAGTCACTAAGACATCAGAATATGTGAAAAATACTATTGAAACGAGAGAATGATAAAAGAACAAGAATTAAAAAGACAGAAGATTACGACTGACATTGCATTTAATTTGATGAAAGACAGAATTGATTGGGCAGCGAGAATCCGGAAAAGAGTTTTACAAGCGAGCAGTGCGATAGAAGAAGCTCTTAGCATAAAACTTACGGATACATCTAGCCATTTCAACTCTTCACCACCAGCTATAGGTTAATGTGTAAGACTTGTATCAGCAAATCATTATTATCCATAAAGATTCTTACAATTTAAAAATATTTTCTGTCTTTAAATAACATGCAAAGTGTTGAGAGGCCATAAAAAAATTAAACAATCAATCAAGATCAAAGTTAACTGCAAAGCAAGAAGTCTGAAAAGATTTCCAGTGACGAGAATTGCTAGGAAAGAAACTGTTAGAAAAAAACTTACGATTACATCTTGCCAGTTCAACGGTAATATAATGAGACCTTTTCGCCAATCTAGTACTGCATTTAAATTCATAAAGTCTAGGCACCACAGAGGAAAGTTCAACAGAGGGATTACCATGAAAATATTTATAGAAGAGGTAAAAGGAAGCTACATTACAGCAATGGGAAAGTGACTGAAGGCGAGATGCCAGGTCAGGACCAATAACAGTGGAGATTCTTCTTTATCAAGAAACTCTAAATATATAGCAGGAGCTAAATGTATAGATATGGCAGTAATATTCAAGGCATTAACGAATCTATCATTTGTTGAATGCATTCAAACTTCCTGTGGTCAGAAATAGAAAAGGAATTATTTACTTCAGTGATTAAGGCTTCAATAGTATGAAGCAGTTTCTTAGAGTTAATATACAAGCGGTATAAACATCAAAATCTACAAATCAAAATTTAGATAGCTAAGACATCCAGAAGAAGCGCAACTCATAGAACGAGAACAATCTACCTCAGGGATCGAAATAAAAAGTTCAGTTCGAAATTCCACTCATCTGAAGAAGGTCAAAGCGTACAACGGTCGAAACGTCATGAATATGGCAATAACGATTAAGACAATAGTCAAAATAATGTAAATAATCGAACTCACTATTTATTAGTAATCTTTTGAGAGAAAAGATTGATTATCATTTATCCACAAGGCATCAATGATAATATACTAGCAGTATAGCCCGGCGTTGCTCGGGTGTAATGAAAGCTTTAAAACTAATCCATGGTCCTGGAGCTCAGACTCATTGGACGTTGGCACGAAAGACTAAAAAGCAGTAGTTGTTTCCAGTTAAAGCGAAACCGTAGACTGAAAGAAAAATGAATGGTTGTAAGTTGCCCAGTTGAAAAAAAAAAAATTTTAACACTGTTTTATCTTTCAGGAATAATTGACCTTGAATAACTTTGAATAAATTTACTGAATATCCCTGACCTTGAATAAAGATACTAACTATTGTTTACAATACTTACAACTTTGTATTAAACATTCAGGCAAATATTTCATCCATCTATGAGAATTATAAACGTTTGAAATGTCGAAATTATAATAAAGACCGTACTATATATATATATATATATATATATATATATATATATATATATATATATATATATATATATATATATATATATATATTAATACGTGAATTAATAAATATAGATATGAGAGTAAACTCACACAAATGTATAATATGCTATTCTCCTCGGGGTTCTTGACAATATACAACGGAGAATCTGTAATGAGATCGATACCAACTTGGCAGACCGGCTGCAGTCAATCTCTCACCGGCGTGACGTGGCTTCCCTGTGCCTCTTCTATAAATACTTTCACGGCTTCTGCTCTGATGAACTTAGATCACTGGTGCCCCCAGGTACGAATTTGCACGAGATACTAGATGAGCAACTAGGTCCCACCCTTTTACAGTGAAACCGATAAAATGTAACAGCAATTTCTACTCCAACATCTTCTTTTCTCGCACTTCCTGCTTGTGGAATTCACTTCCGCATACTTACTTCCCTGACAGCTACAATCTCCAGGAGTTTAAATGTAAGGTCAATAGACACCTCCTAACACACTAACCCGCACCAATTCTCTCAAACACTCTTCCTATGTACCTACTTACTCGTCTATCACCCTTCTTCTGACATTTCCTATATCTAATCGCCCTCTCAGTACCTTCTGCCCTATAGTGGCAGTGGAATGTCTTGCTTGGAGTGAAATGATTAAAAAAAAAAATTATTATTCAGGTGTTAATATAACAGTGTTTAATGTAGTAATGTTCAGACAAACATTGAATTTAATTCACAAACATTTCTACCATTCACCCACGCTAAAAAAATAAACAAATCAATGTTAAAATCAGTTGCGTTAAGAACATAGATAAATATATTTGAAATGATTTGTTTGAACCTTATTTTTGATCGATACTCGTATTTAAGTAGATATTCAGTTTATAATCAAACAGTATTATATATTTATTTCTACCGGCCTGATTATTTACGATAAATTTTTGTTACGAATTTTTGTGTGTCATTCGGCAGGATTCGAACCTTCGATCCCTGTCCACATAGGGGAAGCCACCATGTGATTTGGCGCGTCTTAGACCTCTCGACCACAAATAACGATCAGTCTAAACGAACTCAAATTAAGCCTATAACACAATTAAATATATTTCACAACATAATAATATAATATGAAATACACACTTGGTCCAGCTGAATAATATCAATTACCTTATTACTAATAATAATGTCCTTTCAAAAAATAATTGCAACTGCTGAAAAAAAACCTGCCCATTGAATTGTTAATGTAGGCCCAGAAGTATTGTTTATAGAGTCGTATTCATTCGGATTATGATGATAATGATGATGATATTAAAGTTTATTTTGACTCGACCGCTAACACGTGGAACTTTCGATTTAATAACCATATGCTCTGTCTAAAGAACAGTAAATACAGCAAAAGCACTGCTTTATCCATATACAGTGGTACCTCTAATTACGAAATTAATTCGTTCTGGAAGTCGTTTCCTAACGTGGAAATTTCGTAAGTAGAGACGCTTTTTACCCTATAAATGCCCTAATCGGTTCCAATCCTCCCAAAATTCAGACATGAATTTTTTATAAATAATAAAAATGCATCAAAACCTATAACAAATCCATGTTCGAATTAGATTACTGCACAATAAACATAAAAAAATGATAGTTGTACATAATGTAAATAATAAACTGAGGCTTCGGTGATCCTCGTGGCCCGACGGGAAAACGAAGAGGATTCTGGGTATATGCACATACACATACATAGAGGTCCCTCCTCGCCAACGGGATGCCAGGAAGATACTGGGCGATAGCCAATGGCAGAGCAGCTCAGATGCGCCACTTTCAAACTAAGATACAGGATGCTACAAGTATGTTTACGTTCGTTGGACTCTGGGAGCTGCGAGTAGCAGCGCGTATTTTGAAATTTTCTCCTTTCGTATCCTGAAATTCCTTTCGTAACAAAAGACAATATTTTTCCGAAGAGGCGTTTCGTAATCTGAAAGATTTCGTATGTATAGCCTTTCGTAAGTAGAGGTACCACTGTAGAATTAAAAATAAAAATAAAAAAAACAATAAGAACCCAAATATTACCTGGAATATCGTCGCTAAATCCAAATCTTACAATGAAAAAGGAGATAGATATGTAGGAGTCTTATACCTCCACTTATTTATATTAAAGATTCTTCATGAAATAAATAGCAACGCCAATTGGTAACCAACAATAAATATGTATTGATAAAAATACAACAGTGAAAGCAAAGCATGCAATTAGACTGTGTACAAAATGTGAATGAAGGAGGAAATGTTCTCTCCCATTGACTGTAGTTTTGGTCGAAAATCAACTGGTTGAATAAAGATCTCTAGTGAGATAAATGTTGTTTGAACGATTGTTCGAAAAAAAGTTTGTTTGAGAAGAATGATTAACACAGAGATACAATTGCTCTGAAGTGCTGTTTGGAAATTACTTTTGATTCAACAATGCTAAAATGGTGTGCTTAGCAAAGTGTCCAAAGTGAAAGAGTGTAAGTTTTACGAAATATTGTCTGTGTGTGCGTTTAAGTGTTCAGCAAGACTGGGTATCAAACTGAGGTGGATTCGGACGACAACTGGAAATTTTACTGACGAGCTGTGGAAAGTAGCTGTATATAAAGGAAAAATGTAGGCTCCAGTGAGCATCGCGGGAAACTCAATGTTACATTAAAAATATCTGATTGGTTAAAAATTAACCAGTTGCAACACTCATATTAAACAGACTAGGCAGGTTTGTTAAGAGCCGAAGATTTTCAAAGACAACTGCGATTGTTATATTGTCCTATAGTAAAGTAGTAGTGGTTTATTAGCCAATCACAGGTGAATAAAATGACACGTAGAAAAGCATGTGGGTGTATGTGGGTGTGAAACATAGCGACTAGTATAACTCACGCCTTTTAGAAAAACTTGTCATTTTAAACCTAATCTACATTACTAAAAAAACTATTTAAAGACCACATGCTTCCATAAAAATACTTACTTAAAAAAATACTAATTAATACAGATTCCTATATACGTTTGCCCCTTTCTTTCTTTCTTTCTTTCTTTCTTTCTTTCTTTCTCCGTCAAATATTACTATTAATAATTATGTCTTAAGCCCCTTTGATTTCATCTCCATGCATTTTAATATTTATTAATTTTAAAATTTTAATTCTATAATTTTACTTTTGAAATTTAAATTTAAATTTTTATCTCTATGTTTATTTAAATTTTAACCTTGTTATTAAAAAGAAGTAACCAAACTTTTAACTCCCATGAACATCGAGCGAACTTGGTATTTCCCTATAAGGAAACATTTGGTATTCATTGACTGAGCAGTCAGTACTGCTTTCATTTGAAATTTATAAAATATTTCTCTTAAAAAATTTTTCAGGAAAATATTTCTTTCAAGGCTTGTTTTCATACTGTATCAAATATGATACGAATGGCCCTAGAGGGTTAATGTATAATACAAAAAGCAAGTAATATTAATAATAACAACAACAACAATAAATTTACACTTTAAACAAAACTTTTTCTTCATACAAGCACTCCTTTACTAACCGTAGTTTAAGATACTAAACAGTCCTGTCTAGAAAATACTGGGAATTAAAAGAAAGTAACTTAGATTCCCAGATAAAATGAGAACTCATAGTCAAGGCTAGGACCTCAAATAGCTTAAGAGATAGGTGTAATCTATGCTTGAAAAAAAGAAATTAAAATTTTAAAATTTCAAGACCAAAATATAATCTTAAACAAACGAACGGAGAGCATAAGTATGTGTCGCCATAGAAATAAGTATAAATTACAATAATTATCCTATTTCCCCAATTAGTCCCAATAAAAACTTATTAAACAAAAATTAAATTTGGCCAAGCAGTTACTTCCCCACCACCTACTACTACTAACTCAAGGGTAAGACCACATACCTCCCACTACCAAGGAGAAATTACTACTAAATTCCTTCTCCCAGCCCAACTCAATGAAAATCAATACATCCCATCCCCTTCTTTACGTAAGCTAATCTCTGGGCTTAGAATTTTTCTTCATTCTCTGATTATAAGGGGTCGAAGAATGAATGCTTAAAGTGACATGTTGAAAATGGCTACTGCCCCACTAAGTTTTATCTTAATTTATATATATATATATATATTGTCATCCGCAGACAGATCTGTTTCGCTGTATCACAGCTCATCAGTACGGTTAGACTCCGATTGCTACATCACCCAGGCTCGAAACCCGACCGAATTGGCGTCAGTCGGCGACTCTGCCCCTGGCCACGGGGCGTTCGGTGGAAGACGGTAGTCTTTTTAGCGCATATCGTATTACGCGCCATATTATCTCCTCTCACACTCGGAGATGGGGTAACCTGTGAGAAGACATTTAATAATCCTCTCAAATATTTTGCTGTTATTTTTTTACGGCAAGGGTAATTCTTTATGCATATAACAGCATAAAACCACAGTAGTAAGACACTCAGTAAGGATCGAACTTATGGCACTCTCGAATTAGTCTACATGACGATCTTGTTAACCACAACGCCACAATCGATGTTCTTGGTTATTATGCATATAACAACATTAGGCTATTGTAGTAATACACCCAGTGAGGATCGAACTCATGACACTTAAAAATTTGTCTACAAGACGAGCTTGTTAACCCAAGTGTCACAATCGTGGTCCTTGGTTATTATGTATATACATGTACATTTTGTGTATAACCCAATATGTTTACTTGTATGGCTGTTTTGTGTTCATCTTTTCCAAGGTGTGTTGGACAGAACAGGAGAGAACGTAACGAGTCAGACCAAAAGCAACGGAGAACGAGAGACTTCAGAGGCAATACTGGCTTCATCCCTCCTGTATCTTCTAAGGATTCATTACATCCGTTGTCATTTACTCTTGTATAGTTGCTTAAGGCTCTGGCGCCGCATCGACTTGGCTATAGTCCACGCGTTGACAGACTAAACATTGCCGCTTGCCCCATTTATTCTCTCTCTCTCACTTTTTCATTCATTCATTTATTCTTTTCCTTTTTCTTTATTTGTATTTGACAGAGATTCTTACACCCAAGCAAACAAGCCAACAACTCGTGTCTCGAAGTTTTTGGCATACATATGTTTAAATATGTTCACACTATAAACCAACTTAAATGGAGGTGGCGGTATTAAGATATTGGTCTTTTAATTGATAATTTCGGGAGCTGATTCAAGTTCGAATCTCTGATTAAACCTTTCAGAAACGAACGGTGTAGCTTTGCACGGATCATTGGTGACAAGTGATGGACATTAAGATTAATCGAAATCACGAATACCGCATAAATATCGATTTGGATTCTAAGCACACTACATCCAAAACGACTCGAGGAAGTTTAAAATTTCATAAGATTTTTGTTTAGTGTGTGTATATTTATTCATTCTATTATTTGTTTTTTATCATCCCAGCAGCCGTTAAACCAAAATGGGCAGACAAACGGATATAGATGCCCTGTGTACGTTCATGGCTCTGATAAACTTTGCCCTATTGTCTCCCCTCCGTTAGGTGACAGAAATGTCAGCTCTTTGCTAGATGCGGGCGTTTTCCTCCTTTTTTTTTTTTTTTTTTGTGTGGCTATTTCGTATTTGTTTCTGTGTCTTGATGAGTGCGTGCTTGAATCAGTGTTTTTTTTAATCGAATGATTTTTGTTAATTGCCTAGTCACGTGCGTTGTGGTGCAGAGGATATCAGCTCGGAAATCGGGGAGCCGAGTTCGAATTCCAGTTGAATTCCCTGCATTCACTTACGCAAAAATACCCTTGGGAAAGGTAATAACCCGTCTCCTCCCTCTAGGTATGGGTTAAATAATAGAACAGATTCGGTTCTATAGCCTTGGCTGGAAACCAGTCTACCGCAGAAACTAATGGCAACCTACTGCGGGATAATCTTCTGCCCTGTCAGTCATGTCTCGAAAGAGACATGATCGCCCAAACGTGTATTACGTATGGCATTAACTGAGTGACTGACCTAGTCACGAATTAATTTCGTTCGGCTAACTAACACAGTTAAGGATGGGCGTTAATACTAACATTATTTTGTTTAGTTTTCTGTATATAAATTGTATTCATTGTAAATATTAATTAGGATTTCATTTTTAAACGTTTTTATTTTTATTCTCCCCACCCACAGACAAATAACACTTCCCCATCGTCGAAATGTGGCCTCCCTTTGTCTCTTCTATAAATACTTTCATGGCTTCTGCTCAGACGAACTTAAGTCACTGATGCCTCCTCAACAGGTGTTTACTCGTGCAACCAGACTGGCAACTGCATCCCACTCATTCACAGTCAGGTTAGCCAAATGCAGACGACAATTCTACTCCTTCAGCTTCTTCTCTCGCACTTCCCGCCTGTGGAACTCACTCCCGTATTCTTGCTTTCCTGACGGCTACAACCTCCAGAAATTTAAATGCAAAGTCAATACTCATTTACTAACCACTGGACTCTAGCTCTCTCCCCACCGCTGTATGACCTTCCCTTTCTCTCCACCTATGTATCTGTCATCGCACCTGTTTTCTCAGCTTTCTATTGTTCCTTTCTAACTATTTTGTCCTCCTCACTCTTTTCTAATTAATCTTTTTACATTTATGTAGCCCCCTGCACATCAGTGGCGTTTCCGCCTTGCTCGGAGTGAAATGATTAAAAAAAAATACGTATAGGAACTAGTTAGGATTACATAAAGATTTGGAGGTATTATGGTGGATGGAGTAAGAATCGCAAGTAAGAATGTTTTGTTTTGGTATAAGGAATACTGTGGGGCGAGTTAATTTTGAAGACAAAATAGACTGAAGATCAGCATAACCCTACCCCACCTTTGGCCTTGTGTCACATTTTTGTATTAATTCAAATAAATATTATTCTCTTCTATGGTACCGAGACTGTATGAATTCAAGCGCACTACTATATTGGCGGCAAGGTCTCATTATGTTACAATTGGACTGGCAAGATGTAACCACAAGTCTTTTGCTAACAGTTTCTTTTCTCGCAATTCTCGCCAGTGGAACTCTCTTATGAGTTTTTGCTTTACAGTTAACTTTGGTCATGACTCTACCATACTGTGCAGTAGACAAAACAAGCAACGCACATGCGTGACATTAAAAATATAAAATAGCTACATTTTACCCATCACGCACTATATTTATATCGGCCGGGTTTCAATCCTGGCTAGAAGCAATCGGATATCTAACCGTACTGATGAGCTGTGATACAGTGAAACAGGATTGTCTACGGAATATATATATATATATATATATATATATATATATATATATATATATATATACACATACTACCGGCCACAATTATTAGGCAACCCCAGTTTTTTAAAAGAAATTATGTCTTTCATATTATTTTTAGTATTTATTTCCAAGTGGATAATTCTAAATGAAAATAGAATTGTTCTTTCGTTATTATTACTTTGCAAAATTTTACAAATCAAAGAAGCAAAGATAAACTCGTTGGAATCACGCTAAATTTTGTTCATTCTTCCATTGATGAAGCTGCAATGAAAGAACGGTAATTATGACTAAATGCATCGATACTAAGAAATACCTCTTAGGCTCATACAACCATGGATGAAAACGCCATAATCCGTTTTAATTTAAAAATTGCGCGTTCATAAATTCCCTGCCACGTGAACGTTCAAATAAAAACCGTTACAAGAGCTTTCTTAAAAAGAAACATGGTAAACGGTAAAATCAGTTATTAAAAATCGTCTGAAGATACCACTTATGGTTGAAACCTGGGTAGCGGAATAACTCGTTTAAAAATGGAATATATATATATATATATATATATATATATATATATATATATATATACTAGCAGTATAGCCCGGCGTTGCTCGGGTGTAATGAAAGCTTTAAAACTAATCCATGGTCCTGGAGCTCAGACTCAGCCTAAAAAATATTTGTGTGAAGTTTGGTGAGAATCGGATAAAATTTGTGAATTTGTATAAAGGACACACACACAAACATATTCCCTTATATATATATATATATATATATATATATATATATATATATATATATATATAAATTGATTTTCTGCACTATTGTAAGAACTGCAACCTTGAAACTTCTGAATATCGTTTTTTATGTCTTTGTCTATGAGGGTATCAAATTTGATTAAAATCGGACCATTCCTCCTATAACCCGATTTTTTCGATTATCGATTTTCGATATTTATCGGGTGTATCGCGACACAAAACCTAGCTAAGAACACTCGCAGACGCTTATAGTACAACTGTGTAAATTTTCAAGAAAATCGGTTCAGCCGTTTCGGAGTCTATAGGTAACACACAGACACATACACACACAGACAAAGTTCCATTTACAAATAAGTTTAGACAAATAAATAGACACACACACGAACGTCTTGCCTTTTATATATATATATATATATTATTGATTTTCTGCACTATTGTGAGAGCTGCAACCTTGAAGCTTCTGAGTATCGTTTCTTGTGTCTTTGTCTATGAGTGTATCAAAATTTGATTAAATTCGGACCATTTCTTCCTTCCTTTCTTTCTTTCTTTAGCTGGCTAGTGAACTGGTCACACTGTCTATTTGACATCCCCCTCCCTGGGCCTAAAAGTTAAAATATTTTCTTCAACCACCGGCAGAACCATATGGAATCATCTCTGAAAATATTGTTAATATTGTTAAAATGCAAGCCATTTTTTTCTTTTAACTTTTGCTTAAATTTAAAAGTGTTCATGCTTAATTGAAAGATTGAGTTTGTTTTTCTAGCCAAAATTTCACTGCTTGGACTTTAAAGTCAAAACTTAGCAAGTCATTATCATTTCTATTGGAGTGGATGGACTGGGCTATCGCCCGGTTCAGACTCCATCCACGTCTATTGAACAGGTGAAGAGGCTCATCCCTAGTTTCCTGTTTAGGATGCGGTTTCCGGTTTTTCTCTTTTCCAATCTTTTCACTCTTTTTTTTTTTCAATTGGAGTAGATAGACTAAACTATCGCTCGGTTCACACTCCACCCACGTCTACTGAACAGGTGAAGAGGTTCATCCCTTGTTTCCTGTTTAGGTTGTGATTTCCGGTTTTTCTCTTTTTCAATCTTTTCACTCTTTTTTATTTATTTATTTATTTTTTTTTCAATTGGAGTAGATAGACTAAACTATCGTCCGGTTCACACTCCACCCACGTCTATTGAACAGGTGAAGAGGCTCATCCCTGTTTCCTGTTTAGGATGTGGTTTCCGGTTTCTCTCTTTTCCAGTCTTTTCACTCTTACGTAGCCCCCTGCGCATCAGTAGCGTTTTCGCCTTGCTTAGGGTGATATGATTATATATATATATATATATATATATATATATATATATATATATATTTGGTTTACCATTTAGCTGGGATACTTGCGTATGTACTACTGTCACTCGAACGAAGATAAAATGCTGATTTTCAAATCAAGAAAGAATATCACATTCTGAATCTGCCCCCTCCGCTCTCTCTCTTTTTCTCCCCTTTTGGGCACTTCGACGTGGTGTAATGGTTAGCAAGATTGTCTTGCTAGCGCAATTACAACAGAGTAGTGTGTTCGAGCCTCATTGGGCGCCCCATACTTTCGGCCTTGTGCCACATCGAAGACACGCTTAGAAAAACTTTCTTTCTCTCTTATTCTTCCTTTTACTGTAGTTCTCCTCGTCTCTGCATTTTCTTTCGCTTTTCCGCCCATTTAACTTTCCGTGATCTCTCAATCACCAGTTCAGACGCCTGACACTATGCCGATAGCCGACCCCTATTCCCGTGATCGCATCTCCAGGTTTCGGCACACCCGGATCGTGACTCATCATCATCATCATCATTTTTTCCAGACGTCTTCATTAATCATCTTCTCCCCGGTCTGTTCTTCACCCTTTAGGCATGTTAGTCTGAACCAATACTCATAGCCATAAGGTCATTACTTCCTCTCATCTCTCTCTCTCTCTCATCTCTCTTTCTCATCTCTCTCTCTCTCTCATCTCTCTCTCTCGCTCTCTCTCCATCTGTTTCTTCGTGACTTTGTTTATTTCTCCCTAAAATACAATACCCCAGTGTGCACACAAACACGAAGGTTTACACTCAATTTTAAGTACACCACAAGCAAGTCGAATACAAACACATAATTTTAGCGAACTTAATCACGCTTCTAATATACTGAAAACCTTTTCAATAATATAATTATGCATTGGCTATGAGACATTTTAAAACACGTTTAATGAAACGGACACAAAAAATTCTAATATTTGTTCCTGCCATCTTTTTTTTTCATCAGACATAGTGATATTTCAGATGATTAAGTCATACATTTGGACAGTTATGTGAAATCTGAGTGAATGATGGACAATCTACTCAAAGATGAAGGGAAGACACGAAGCAACGAAAATGGGCTTCTACAGAAGGATGCTGAGGATACCATGAAGTGAACATGTGAGCAACGACGCGGTTTTGGAGAGAATGAAAACGAAAGCAAAACTCACATTAACATCAGGAAGAAACAGCTGAAGTTCCTAGGAGACGTAATGAGAAAAAAGGCTTGGAGAATCTGATACTCACAGGACGGATAGAGGGAAAAGAGAGACAAGAGAAAATAGCGCATGATATAGCCTTAATCAAATGGATGACAGAGCAGAATTTGGGAAAAATAAAAGACAAAATGTATTAAGAAATACAAGAGAAGATATGGAGGGCTATGAACGCTTACGTCTTCAAATGACACACGACACATAAAAGAGAAAAAGAAGAAGTCATAAATTAAGGTGTGTCATAAGTAGTTTATTTTCTTACAGACTTTTACACTAAAGCTTAATTCATGTACACATCCATCTATCTATCTATCTATCTATCTATCTATCTATCTATCTATCTATCTATCTCAATGACTTTATCTGTTTATCTATGCTTACGGGCATATCACGTCAAAACTACGGCTCACGTACGATCACTGACATTAAGCAACGTGTAGCCTGATCAGTACCTAGATGGGTAACCGCTATGGAATTTAAGTTTGGATATGCAAGTTCTAATAGATTTACGGCTCGGAATTGGCAATCTGAGAACTGAGTTCCAATTCCAATCGTATTCTTTATACTCACGTGCAAATACACCCCCCCCCCTGCCAGCTATGGGTCTATTAAAAAAATTTGTATCAGTAAACATCATTATCTCTCAAAAATTCTTGCAATCTAGAAATATTAAAAATATTCTATAGCGGTAAATAACCTGCAAGATATTGATACGCCGTAAAAATAAATCTATCAATATATATATATATATATATCCGCAGACAGATCTGTTTCGCTGTATCACAGCTCATCAGTACAGTTAGACATCCGATTGCTTTATATTCCAGGATATTCGGAATTATATGATACAAAATAGGATTATATGATACAATATAGGATTATTCCAGGATATTCGGAATTATATGATACAAAAAAATTCAGCTTAATAGTATATATATATATATATATATATATATATATATATATTTAAAAATCACTCGTTTCTGATGAAGGACCGAAGGCGGTCTGAAATATAAAATACAATAATAAAAATAAACAAATACTGTCCAAACAAAGTACATTTTTAAATTCAAAACTTTTTATTAATATTCTTTCCTATATATATATATATATATATATATATATACTAATGAAGAGAACCAACAGGTTTAGAATTTGAGTTCTTCGGCATTTAATTTTTTAAAAAAGTGCTCAATACCACATAGATCGTAGAGCATAATTCTTTCGATTTAGAAAATAATATATACCAACCACATAAAAAAAGCAAAGATACAAATCTTTTGTATATCCACCTAAAACCTAACCATCCTTCATCCATTTTGAAGCATGTACCCTCATCCATAGAATATAGAATTAGTAGAAATTCTGCAAATTAAGTGTTTAATAAGCACAATATTTTTTTATAATACTGCCTTAAAAATAGTGGATATAAAAGCCCAAATATCAAATATGTAAAGGAGAATATCTACTCACGAAGAAAAAATAGCAATAGAAAGATTATTTGGTGTACACCCACTTTCAACCGAATGGTTAACAGTAAATTAGAGGAAAAAAATCCTTGCTTTGATTGAGAAACATTTTCCAAATAATAATCCATTAAGCAAGATTTTCAACAAGAATACACTAAAATTAAATTATAGTAGTACAGATAATCTAGAAAAATTATAAAAAACATAACAATATTTTAAATAAAAATTTAAACCTAAATAAAATTAAGAATGATTTCAAAACTGATATCAACAATTTAGACAATGAAAAATGTAATTGTGGAAACCCTATAGAATGTCCATTGAAAAATAAGTGCCTTACAAAATCTATTGTTTATCAATGTTTCAAATGAAAACTGTAGTAATATAATTAATTATGTTGGTAGTACTAAAAATTCGTTTAAATTTTTAAAAGCAAGCAAATTGTGCTCTTAGGATGATTAATAAACCAGGTGCCGGAAACCTTTTGCTAACTATGTACCGACTTAGGGTTTTAAAATCACTCAGTTTGCTAACAGCATACATATTTTTATACTAATTAAGGTCAATATAGCTGTTCTACAATATATTTTAAATAGTGATATATACAATAATATATAAACCACGTTAATACAAATACATTGTTTTTAAAAGATTTTTTAAAGTTTTTATTATTAATGAGAGGCTTTCCCTTGCATGATTTTAGCCAATTGCTTAATATCGGTAACATACTTTGTTACTTTGAGTTTTACACAATTTTTTAAATGTTCTGGTGTTAGGCAACTTTGTAATGGACTTAACACTGCTTTCATGTGAGAGATGAACCAAAATCCGAAAGAAGAGTAAAAGCAATTTTCCTCAAACAGATGAAAGATCTTAAGAGCGATATCCAAATGCTAAGAATAGCAGCAGGTTTTTCTAAATTTTCGTCTTCCAGACACTTCCTTAGTTCAACAAATCGTGCCATAAGAAATTGATATGCGTGCCACTGTGGCACGCGTGCCGTAAGTTGTCGACCCCTGCAATAGACCATTAATTTCATATTTTATTCCGTCATACAATAACGAATTCCAGAATGTATAATCATAAATTAAGCTGTCAAAATTCTTTTAAAGAATTGGAATTAGCTCGAACTTATATGTAAGGAAAGATACACGTAAGCAAGTTCTACTCAAACACCTTCTCGCGAACCACTATTCAGTGGAACCGACTCCAAACAGGATAATTCCCCGGTCACTACAATTTTAACATGTGGAAGTCTAGGGTTAGCTGCTTATCTTCTCCTCGTGTCCGTATGAAATAATTCTAGCTATAACTCTCTACCTCGTGTGGCCCCGGGCATTGTACGGGGTGAATCTCATTGTAAAAATAAATAATAAATAATGTAGAAGGGTAGATAAAAAATTATCCGCACTTTCGCCATATGTTCAGGCAAGAGTACGGTTAATTGTTGTCTTTCCGTCGGATATATATATATATATATATTAACGAAACTTGGTTATAAGCAACCGACAATTTGTAATGAATTATTTTTGAACATTATTTTTACCGATACTCGTATTTAAGTAGATATTCTGTTTTTAATTAAACAGTATTTTATATTTATATCTACCGGCCTGATTATTTCACGATAAATTTTTATTACGAAAATGTGTGCTATCCAGCAGGATTCGAACCTACGATCCCTATTTACATACGGGAAGCTACCATTTGATCTGGTACTGTCTTAACCACTCAACCATGAATAGCCTCTTGATCAGAGGAGGTTTTATCATGCTTATATAACACAATTTTCGATCTATAGTAAACAAACCATATCTGCTCTGTAATGTATCGTAATATCAAACAAATGTAAACATGTTACGGAGATTAACGAATTTTAACGAAATCAAGATCAAGAGGCTATTCATGGTCGAGTGGTTAAGACAGTACCAGATCAAATGGTAGCTTCCCGTATGTAAATAGGGATCGCAGGTTCGAATCCTGCTGGATAGCACACATTTTCGTAATAAAAATTTATCGTGAAATAATCAGGCCGGTAGATATAAATATAAAATACTGTTTAATTAAAAACAGAATATCTACTTAAATACGAGTATCGGTAAAAATAATGTTAAAAAATAATTCATTATATATATATATATATATATATATATAACTGTTTTTGGTTTGGCATTCTTACGTCTCCTGGTATCAATGTCAAGCAACTCCATGTGACGTCATTTATTTCCGAATTAGTTGTTTTATGTAAAGGGTAAATTTTCTGTTTAAATATAATAACTAATTCAGATATATATATATATATATATATATGTCCTTGTGAAAATTAATTAAAACAAAACGAATGATTTCTTCCTAGGATCTTTGACAATTTCCCTGATCACGTATACATCGTATCTTGGCGTTATTTTTTCTTCCGACAGCATTTTCATTTATGTTTTGGACTGATGGATACAGTTTGTTTCTTTGCCTCGATGACATGACTGACAGTTGAATGGTTAATACCTACAATAAACTCGATCTCTCCATAAGTCTTGCCTGTGTGACCGTGCAGCGTTACAAGTTTCGTTCGCTTCCTTGGAGTAACGCCCATCGCAGACAACGGTCGTAGGACAACTAATAGACAGTCGAGACAGTAGTATCTGGACGTGATAAAAACCAGATACAATCACGGATGATGCAATATTTTTTAAAGCCAAACAAATTTCATCATACAACCCAAAAATAGAATCGCATTACTGCACACCACAGCAAATTACCTAATCTGAAGAAAAGAATAGAAGTTTATATATATATATATATATATATATATATATATATATTCACACACACACACACACAGACACACACACTCGCACAGATATATATATATATATATATATATATATATAAAGTTTTGAATTTAAAAATGTACTTTGTTTGGACAGTATTTGTTTATTTTCATTATTGTATTTTATATTTCAGACCGCCCTCGGTCCTTCATCAGAAACGAGTGATTTTTAAATTTTAATTAGAAACGTATTTCACGATAGCGTCCGAATATTTTTTTGTCTTTACATCACGTGGTGTATTTGTTCACAACATGTGGCACGTCCGTAGAGAAAGTCTGTTTGTTTTAGATAAACATTTCTTGGAATATCTGAAAAAAAAAATTTTTAGCTATTGAAATATTTGTAAAGATTCAACACACCTAAGTCCCTATTTAACCCTAGCTTGTGTGTATTTAATTTTAAAATCCAGTATTTTTCTTTCTTTCTGCGTGTGTATGTAGAATTAAAATTGGAGTCTATTAGTAAACATTTGCAGTTTCTAAAGTCTGATCAGGTTGATTAAAATGGGCTGACAATTCAGTGGCAACATTTGTTTTATATGTTATAATGACGGGTGAGAGGATTTTGAAAATTTCGAAACTTTTCGTCAAATAAATTTATGGAAAAGCGAAATATTATTCATATTATTTACAGTGTTCGGGCTGTTGTCCTCATCTTTATTGTCATATTCTCGACGTTTCGGTCGTTGTACATATCGGGTCCGTACCGATCCTTCAATATCTGTCTATATTTCTGAGATGAGGTTTTGCAACTATTTACACTACTTAAATTGTTCGGACTGTTTGTTGCTATATTCAAGATGTTTTCGCCGTTGTATGCCTCGACCTTCTTCCAGTGATTGGAATTTTGAGCTGAACCCTTTATTTCGTTCGCCAGGGAAGATTGTTCTAATTCCATGTGTCATGCCTCTTCCAGATGTCTCAGTATTAGTTATTTCACTTTAAATCAACTCTCGAAGTTTTTTGTTTACCTCTGCTTGAACCAGTTATTGAACTAACAACATTTTGAGTCAAATCACTGTATCCGACCAATGCTTTTATCTACTGGGCCACGTGTTCTTGAGGAGGAAGTCTGAGCGTACAACATTCGAAACGTCATGAATGTAGCAATAAAATGAGGACAACTGTTTGAACAATGGAATATTGAAATAATGACAATATCTGATCTCAGAAATGTAACGCATTTATTTATGCTTTAAAATCATCTTTCAGGCGCAACAAGTCTGCTTAACTCCCGGATAACCCAAGAAAGGTTTTGTTGGCAGTGGTACTGTGATTATGCATCCAGTTGAAGTTTAAGATTAGTTTACTACTAGTAGTATAGCCCGGCGTTGCTCGGGTGTAATGAAAGCTTTGAAACTAATCTATGGTCATGGAGCTCAGACTCTTTGGACGTTGGCACGAAACACTAAAAAGCAATAGTTGTTTCCAGTTAAAGCGAAACTGTAGACTGAAAGAAAAATGAATGGATGTAAATCAAATTTTGGTTTCCTGGTATCGATATCAAATTTTCTGCACTATTGTAAGAACTGCCACCTTGAAACTTCTGAATATCGTTTCTTATGTCTTTGTCTATGAGTGTATCAAATTTGATTTAAATCAGACCGTTCCTTCTATTACCCGATTTTTTCGATTTTCGATATTTATCGGGGGTACCTCAACACAAAACTTAGCTAAGAACACTCGTAGACGCTTATAGTACACACACACACACACACATACACACACACACACACACACACACACACACACACACACACACACACACACACACACACACACACACTTCCATTTATAAATAAGTTTAGATTTAGATTAGATAGATGATGGAAAAAAGGGATACACATTTAATTCCTGTCAGTAGGTACATGTTTTTTCTTTAGCGTGACTTCTCGATCAAGGCCGGTTGATTTTAATTTTAGTGTTTAATAAATAAAATATAACAGGAACGCCAACCCAAGCACGTGTATCCACTAAAAATAATAATTGTGGTAATAAGAAAGATGGAGCCTAAGATTTGAAAGCCATTGTTTACGCGAAGATATATACGGAAAAATAACATTTAATTTATCTATTCAGTTTCTTCCGCCATTGTGGCACAATGGTTAAAGAAGTAATTAAAATACATATCGATTGCCTAAAAATAAATCAAGTAAATTGTTTAGCTTCCTCAAGCTTGTAAAATTTCTCCGTCTAATATCAACCCCACTTCTGTTATCACTCAGCAGTAAGACCTGTTTTCTGTCTGCCTCTCTCTCTCTGTCTCTCTCTCTCTCTGTCTCTCTGTCTCTCTCTCTCTCTATATATATATATATATCTGTATAGATAAATCGATACGGAAGGGTGATAGAAAAAAGCGGTGAGTCTACGTGAGTTTCTATGCGTGACTGTATTATCTATGTTTAGGTTAGTTTGACACAAGACCATGATTTTGGTGTATTCTGTATAATGAGCCCTAGTATATACGTGGGTAGCCCTTTCACGAAATCTAATCAAATCAACGAATATCAATATTTATACCGAATATCGAAATTTATTTTAAAATTCCTTTTTTGTCTTAGCTGACGACTTTTCAAAAAGTCCTTATATATAATATATATCCATACATGTGCATACCGACTGAAAAAATATTTGTCCGTGGCTATATATATATATATATATATATATATATAGCCACGGACAAATATATATATATATATATATATATATATATATAGCCACGGACAAATATTTTTTCAGTCGGTATGCACATGTATGGATATATATATATGTGTGTGTGTGCGTGTGTGTGTGTGTGTGCTAATAGAACCATTACCTTTGTTTCTTACTTTTTATACAGCTGCTTATATATAGACGGGTAAATGTACGCATGCGCGTTAAATTTGAGTAATCTGTCAACCGTGTAAATGGATTCTTTTAGCATTCTACTCAATTGTCATTGTTATAAAAAATGGCACGAGTGCGGAGATGCATGGTATAGATTGTCTCATTAGTCATTTTAATCATGTAATTCGTCCAATCAGCAGATAGTTATTGATAATCTAATCTTTAGGATGTGCGTCGCGGTGCAGTGGATATCGGCTCGGAACGAGAAATCGGGAATCCGATTTCGAATTCCAGTCGTATTCCTTGCATTCACTTACGCGCAAATACCCTTAGGAAAGATATTAATACGTCTCTACCCTCCAGTTATGGGTTAAATAACAGGACAGAGTGGGTTCTATAGCCTTGGTCAGCAACCAGTCTACCGCAGAAAGCAATAGCAACCTACTTCGGGATAATCTTCTTCCCAGTCAGTCATGTCACTTTCGAGACATGATCGTCTAAGCGTGTATCGCGTATGGCACTTAACTGACTGAATCTCGTTCAAAATCTTCTATGTTTGACACAGGGTTTTAGTTTGTTTGTTTTTTTTATATATAAATTTACTGTTTTTTCAGGAAGTATTTTTTGTTTCTCATTCAATCATATATTTATTCATTCTTTTTGAGACCTTCTATTTCCAGTTTATAAACTTTTTTCTGACTGTTGTTTTTATTTTTCATTCTATTATATATTCATTCATTTTTTTGAAAACTTCTTCCTTTAATTTTTTTTTTCCGACCGTTTGTTTTTTCGTTTTTTTCATTCAATCATATATTTATTAATTTTTTGAAAACTTCTTTTTCCATTTTTTCCGGATATTTTTTTCGTTCAATCGTTTTTTCATTCATTCTTTTTGAAAAATTATTTTTTCCAATTAATCGTCTTTTTTTCTGAACGTTTATTTTTTATTTTTTTCATTCAATCATATATTCATTTATTCTTTCTTAAAAACTTCTTTTTCCAATTTTTTCCGGCCGTTCGTTTTTCTTTCTTTTATTTAATATATGCATAAAAATAGACTTTTATAGAAAAATATACATTTTTGAAGGAAAAATATTACCAACAATTTCGAAGAAAAAGTTATTACCATAACACATTTTTGAAGGAAAAATCATTCTCAGCAAAATATTTTTGAATACAAAACTAGAAGACATTTTCAGTTTTATAAAATAAAAAAAAATAAAAATAAAAAGATTTTTCATTAGAATCTGACAAAATAAACTTTCTCACTATAATCGAACATAAAAAAAAGCAAAAAACAAACAAACCTTGAAACTCCACCTTTTTGACATTAAATAACCCAAAGAGGTTGATGTGCTATTAAACAAAACTCAAACTCAAAACTCAAACACAGATCCAATTACACCAAATAGACTTTTATAGAAAAAATATACATTTTTGAAGGAAAAATATGACCAACAAGACATTTTTTAAAAAAATGTTACCAACAAGACATTTTTTAAAGAAAAATATTACCAACAAGACATTTTTAAAGAAAAAAGAAAAAGGAAAAATTATTGTCATAATGAATTTTTAAAAGAAAAAAAAATTATTACAGCAATAAATTTTTAAATACAGAACTATAAGAATCTTCAGTTTTCTAAAATAAAAAAATCATTAAAATCTGACTCAAACTTCTCACTATAATTGAACATTAAAAATACCTTAAAATCCCACCTTTTTGGTATTAAATAACCCATAGAGGTTGATATGTTGTCAGACAAAACTCAAACTCAAACTTTTTCCCTATTTTTGTTCATTCATTCATTTTGTAGTGATATGTAAATGACGGCCCAATTAGCATAGCTAAGGCATACAGACTGTATAAGTGCCCAAGCAGTAAGAAGATGAGGCAGAATACAATAGCCGAGTCTTGCGAGTTGGTTTTGCAGATTCAGTGTGACGTATCTCGTTTACCATCTGTCAGTTGTGATAAAGCACAACCAAAAAAATTGAAAAACCCGACCCCAGAGAAAAGATGTCGGCGGCCGTACATCCCTGTCTACACGAGAGAGGAGGATCGGTTGCGGCGACTCGTCTGTTTCTACATCTGGCCCGGGTGCACGCAATCGGTCTTCCCCACATTAAACTGACTTTGTATCATATTCTGCTTGCGTGGTGTCACAAGTAGATGTCGAATACGATACTCAGGATTAGTGACAACAGCTGGACTGAAAAAATACAAAAGAAATTATATTTTATAAACCATTTATTTATTTGTTTTTTTTTAAATTAATAACCCTTTTTTTTAATCGATGACAATTTTCATATGATGATCTTTTTTAATTGATGATCTTTTTTGATTGGTAGCCTTTTTTAATTGATGGCCTTTTTTAATTGATGACTTTTTTAATTGGGAGGCAGTTAAAGTTGCTGCAAACAACTTACCAGCCACTAAAATTGCAAATCTAATATCAGATGTTGACAATAGGCTGCTAAGTGTTATTGCAAAGAAAGGAACATTTGTGCAATGAATTTTAGTAGGTTCTTCTTATTTTTTGTTAATATATCTTTTATTTTAAAAATAAAATGTTTTTTCTTATGTTTGTCCTTTCAGAAATTGACGAATATGTTCTAATATCTTTTTATATAATTTTTTACCTTAGTTTTACAAGGTATAATAATGTAAAAGTATCAAAATAAATAGTTGCAAATAAACTACTGACAGTCAAATTAGTCTGTTTTGTTAACTTAGTAAAATCTTTTCCAACCAAAAACAACAGTTTTCTCTATCACTATGTATTTAAGTTAATAATATTGAGTAGAATCTAAACAATATCATAATAGGATTTTTAACATTAAAGACGCAACTCTTGATACCAATTCATAACTTGCATATATTCTCTAGACGCAGTTTATTCAATAATTACCTATATTCATTAATGAAAGAACGAAGAAAATTTAGGGTGATTCGGACGAGTTCATCTTTGCTTACTTGCCTTGTAAAATTTTGCAAAGTAATAATAACAAAAGAACCATTCTATTTTCATTTAGAATTATCCACTTGCCAATAAATACTAAAAATAGTATGAAATACATCATTTCTTTTAAAAAACTGGGGGTGGCCTAATAATTATGGCCTGTAGTATATATATATATATATATATATATATATATATATATATATATAAGGTGTATAAAATATCTTTTCAAATAAGGACAAAAAGCCAAATAAACAAAAATCCACAAAATCTTCGTTTTTGAGTTTTTAAGTTTAAATTTTGCGGAAGACGCTGTTAAATATACAATCCAAGATACAATGCAAAAATACATTTACAAACTTTGTGGTGTGGGTTTCTGACACCATAAAAAAATAAAATGATCATATAAGCATATATCTAGAAGGGCATCATTGTACCTCAACACAGCAACTCGTGACAAGTATTAAAATGTCCTCTGCTTGCTTCTATACACGCACTGGGCCAGAGGGATCATTAACTGACGGACCTTTTCAAATACTCCCACACAGTGTCGATTGGTTTCGCAGGCCACCATGACACGTTGAATAAGCGTCTCTGCATTTTTAATGTCTGCTGCATAAACCAATTGTTTTAGGTGGTCCCAAAGATAAAACCCCAAAGGTTTGAGGTCAAGGGAACGTGCAGGCAATTGAATCGGTCTGCCTTTACCTATCAATTTTTCAATAGTAGATGTCAGCCACTGCATCGCGATCAACGTGATTTAAATGTGCTGGAAACCAATCATACACTGACACATGCGTCTTAGTATTAGCAGGTCTGGAACTGTGTTCGAAATAAGATTCATAGAGACAGTTTCTGTAAATGTACTGCAAAAACATATGGAGCTACAAGACGGTTACCTACAATTCCAGTCCACACGTTAATCGTAAACTGATGTTGGTGTCTAGCCTGTATTATTACCATGGGGATTTCGATCCACCCACAAATGTTGGTTGTGTAAAATTATTATTCCATCTCTTCCAAATGTTGCCTCATCCATAAACAAGTCTAAATAGACAAGCAACGGACCGACATATTGTGCAATAAACTATCGGCGAAAGTTCTCCCGTGTTGGGGGATCAGAGGGTGAAAGACCCTGCACATGTTGCAAATAATATGGATATAGGAGCTGATCTTAATGTACACTCCGAGTAGTACTATAAGATGAACGACATGCTAGAGCCACTTGACGTGTCTTGATATCTGGATCGTCCCGACAGCCTGTAGAATGTGTTTTTCGTGGTCAGGTGTAAGAGCTGATCTCGGTCTTTCTCAAACAATAGTTTGTGGTCCAACGGTTCCTGTCTCAGCAACGTGATGATAAACAGTAGAAAAGGTTGAATGACTCAGCTGCCTTCGGCCTGGAAAAGAAATCTGATACAGCCGTGCAGCCTCGCGTCCATTATCATTTGCATGTACAAATTGATACAACGCAAAAAAAACTCTTTTTCTGCCGTTGAACCAGCTGTTCACACGTGACAAAACGCTGGTCGACGTCTCTCGGATTCAGCTAGTACGGTACCCAATGTCGTTGCTTTTGAATCATTCCAAACGCTTTCAAACGTTTCAAAACTGTTGTGTGATCAACTCCTAATGATTCTGCAAGTTTAGCATGCGTCTGATATGAATCTTCATGAAGTAATGCCTCCAATTTTTTGTTTTCAAACATTTTTGGTGAGTCAAAACGTCCTTTCTCTTCAATATCAAAATTTTTTAAGCATCGAAACCAATCTCTGTATGCTGTTTCCAACAAAGTATGGTCTCTGTAAATCTCAACAAGAATTTTGTGTGCTTCAGACACAAATGTTTTTTGAATAAAGTAGTGCAGTAAATTTCCTCGCAAATACACTTACTTTTGCACGAAATCCGACATGTTTAACACTATAAAAAACAAAGTTCTTTACATTTGATCAAGATGACATACACTGAATTTCAGGTTTGTTTATAGTACTTCACGCACGCAGTTATGGGAACATCATCTGCTAGAAAAGAGCGAAAACTTATTCAAGGTTTTAAAATATATATCGCTCATTCAGTAAAGAATTAGAGCACTCTGGCTATTGGGCGTGTATAATTATAATATGCACGCTAAAACGTCTGCTTCCTTCTACCGAGCGCCCATAGCTCAGAGGTAGAATCGCTGACTGACGCCGGTTCGGTCGAGTTTCAATCCTGGCTAAAAAGCAATCGGATGTCTAACCGTACTGATGAGCTGTGATACAGCGAAACAGATCTGTCTGCGGATGACTATATATATATATATATATATATATATATATATGGTTTACGATTATATCATGTTAAAACGCCGGTTCTCGTACGATCACCCAACACCAGGGGAGGTCAATATATATATATATATATTAGTAGTATAGCCCGGTGTTGCTCGGATGTAATGAAAGCTTTAAAACTAATCTATGGTCCTGGAGCTCAGACTCTTTGGACGTTCGCACGAAAGACTAAAAAGCAATAGTTGTTTCAAGTTAAAGCGAAACCGTAGACTGAAAGAAAAATGAATAGATGTAAATCAAATTTTGATTTCCTGGTATCGATATCAAATAAGTTTTTTTTTGTCATAAACTGAATTTTGAAGGCTAAATAAGTCCTCTGAGTAAATGGTATCATGGCTGAGACTAAGAACTACAATTATACCTACTTAGAGCCAAACCCGAAGCAAAAACTAAAATAAAAGCGCTGAAAAAAATACAGACATACAGGGAGATAAACAGACACACAGACACACACACACACACACACACACACACACACACACACACACACACACACACACAATTGCCTTTTATATATTTATTTATATATATGATCAATTCTCTGCCCTATTGTAAGAACTGCAACCTTGAAACTTCTGAATATCGTTTCTTATTTCTTTATCTATGAGTGTATCAAATTTGATTAAAATCGGATCACTCCTCCTATAACCCGATTTTTTCGATTATCGATTTTTGATATTTATCGGGAGTACCTCAACACAAAACTTAGCTAAGAACACTCGCAGACGCTTATAGTACAACTGTGTAAATTTTCAAGAAAATCGGTTCAGCCGTTTCGAAGTCTATAGATAACGGAAACACAGACTCACACAGAGACAAAGTTCCATTTATAAATAAGTTTATATATATATATATATATATATATATATATATACAGAGAGAAGACAATTAAGTCGCTATACAGTAACTTATAATAAAAAGCAAAGCAGAATCAGAAAAAAGCAAAGTACAAATACACTCGACACTGAAAGATGTTCGCAACTATAGCTTATAAATCATCAAAGTTGGTTTATAATTGTACCTTATTATTTATTCGAGATGCATTTGCAGACTTAACTCGTCACAACCATTTGTGTTGTGTCATTTGTTTCACGTTGTTAGAGAATGCATTGAAGCAGGCGGCTTGCACTTGGACAGTATCGATAATTAATTTACTATTTTACCACCGTAGAGAAACTTTCCTACCTTTCATCAGTATGGATCACGCTAGTCTCCCAGAACGCAGTACACTGCGCCTCCTCGACCTCTTTCTCTCAGCTGGCCTCTAGTGGAACGACTACACTGAGTTAATTGCTACATTTACTGCTAGGAATGTTGGGTCACTGTGTCGGGCCAGGCAGTTTTGCACATACGCAAATTTACCCTTCGTCCGTGCATTGAATACTTTTGCCATATCAGATGCTCCTTCTATTTATCTGGGAGTTTTCAACAAAATCCAAAGAAGGGTTTGAATGTAATCGATCCTGACTTGGCAGCTAGACTTCAGTCACTTTCTTACCGACGAGATGTGGTTTCCTTCTGTCTTTTCTAGAAATATTTTCATGGCTTCTCCTCTTATGTTATTATTCCTTTGGTATCCTGTCTACGTGAATTTACACGAGATACTAGATTGGCAAGTAGGTCCCACCCTTTTACAGGTAAAATAGCCAAATGTAACCACCACAACGTCAATTTTCATCTTTTATCTCCTTGATTCCCATTTTTTTTATTATCCTTTCCCCGACACCCCCTGTATCTTGTTTTTCGCTCTCTTCGTGTAACCCCCTGAGCACCAGTTGCAGTACTGCCTTGTTTGGAGTGAAATGATTATACAAAATAAGAACCATAGTTGGGTGATGTTGTTCTTATCCAGAATAAACCATTTTATTAATATATTTCTGGACTGTTGATTAATTTCTTTGTCTTAATCGTTACTGTAATTAACTGTATAGTACCTTTATAGTACCTTTATAGGTACTTTGGACAATAAAAAAAAAATAACAATTTGTGCAATTTACGGCTCCAAAATGTTAGCTGATGTAGATTCAAAAGGTCTTAACGAAAGATGTACATTTCTTAGATATGTCAAGTGAATCTTGCTTTACAGAAATAACTTCTCGTACTTTAATGGCGTTAGTATCCAATGTTAGTAATATAAATAATGATAACACCTTATCCCAGAAAGGCAGACAGAAAGTAATCTAATATACGGTTTCCGGTTCGAACTGACCAGAAAGATTATAAAATCTGCTGCTTAGCTCTAGTTCAAAGACATATCTGAAATATGAGCTATTAAGTTTTTCAATGTCATACTGAGGTCAACTCTTGTGTTTCTCTGGCCAAGAAAAGCTCACCTTAATCTTGATTTTTATCATGCAACTGTCATACATATCCGGGGCATTGAGAGCAGAGTGAACAGGAGGTTTGTGTGTTAGAATCAAATCGGTTTTATTCTTGTTTTTCTCATCCGGGGAAGTACAAATGTGTAATTCACAACCTAATTATT
This sequence comes from Ascarosepion bandense, assembly GCA_037127315.1. Taxonomy (NCBI): domain Eukaryota; kingdom Metazoa; phylum Mollusca; class Cephalopoda; order Sepiida; family Sepiidae; genus Ascarosepion; species Ascarosepion bandense. The sequence goes on from JBBBDQ010001080.1 coordinate 1,724,924, forward strand.
TATTACGCAAAACGTTGCAAGGAATTAACTACACTATTATCAATATTATTTTTTTTAATCATTTCACACCAAGCAAGGCAAGACCGTCGCTTGTGCACAGGGGGGGGTTACTGTGGGAGAAGATACTGAGTACAGCGGGTGTCAATAAAGATAAAAAAGGAGCTGGATTTAAGGAGATAGAACGTGGCTGGCAATTGACGTTTAGTCAAATTTTTAGAGATTGTAGCTATCAGGGAAGCAAGTAAACGGAAGGGAGTTCCACAGGCAAAGAAAAGTAACTGTTGGAGTAGAAGTGGTGGTTACATTTAACTATTTTAACGATAAACGTTTTCCGTTTTAGCCAATTCACATTCATTTATATATATATATATATAGTAATAATTTTAATATTACAGGGTATAATGAGGGATACAATTTAAAAGAAAATGAAACGACCGGTTTCGCTCCCGCCCATCAAAGATTTTAATTGGGAAAACTTGCGGTAAAAATATGAATTGGTCAATGATGGGAAAGAAAAATGAACTGCTATGAACTGATCACAGTAAGGGCCTGCAAACACTCTCGCTGTTTACACAGCGAGCGTCTGCAAGACCTGATGTAAACAGACTCTAGTACTTTTAAATGAAAAAGTGAATGTGAATTGGCTAAAACGGAAAACTAATCCACATCAATTTCCAGAGAACACTTTCTTTTATTTATAAGATGTTCACAAATTGAGGAACAATAAGTGTTACGGATAAGTTCATTTTGCTTCCAGGTATGGCTCCTGATTTTCAATGGAACATGCTGTTTAATTCAAGCATCAAGCTGCTGAGTAATTCTCCCTATGTAACTGACACCGCAGCTAAAATCATACTTATTAACTACAGAGCTTATTTGATGAGGGGGAAGAAAGTCCTTACGACTAGAAAATAGAACCAGTCTAGTATCAAACGCAACACGCATCTCGGCAGAAAAATAACATTTCTGCACACCTGAAGAAATTTGCCTAGTCAGGTTTTCACCCTTCTCTCCAATCTACGGAAGTCTTAAATACACCCGAAATTTTGCTTATAACTACTGGTTTAATCTTTCTGAAGTCAGCGATCTTGTTACGAATTACCGAATTGACAACCCGTTATCGTATAAAGTTCCTTCTAAAAACTAATCTTACAATCGATGAACTCTTCGAAACAGATTATCAATGTCTTATGTCTTAAAGTTTTTATAAGGTTTATTTTGCGCTTTTTAGGGAAAAAGATCCTAACGCGTGTATAAACACGAAAAAGTTTACTTTCTATACAGCGAGGTACAAAAAGATGTTGATGTATGATGCACCAATACATCCAAGAAAGCAAGTTCAAATCTGCTTTTTTTGTTCTTGTATTAGTTTTATAACAAGAATTTTACGCGATAATGGAGATCCCCCGACTGTTTTTCAATTCGGTGATTCGTAACGCCGCAACGGGTAGTTTTAAGATTATTATTTTTTTTATTTTGTGCAGACAAATTTTATAAGCCGTTCTAATATAAGATTCGGAATGTAGTTCGGTTTTGGTTGCATTTTGTAGCCGGGTATTTATTTGGTTTCCCTTTTATATTTTGGGGTAGAGTTTCGTTACTTTTAAGAATTCTAGAATGGCTTTGGCTTCGACACTCTCTAAGAGGTCCCTAAGATTAGTCGAACCCGAGTCTCATGGTTGAAATGCTAATGTTTTAACCACACGACTTTCTTCTACTTTTTCTTCTTTGTAGATTTCTTTCAAGACGTGGACGATCGTAGCTCTTCACCATTTCCTCTCTTTTGTAGCTCTTTTCTTTTCGCTATCTCTTTTAATCCCTGTTCTGCCAACCATTTACACTGTAGCCCGCTTTTCCCTGTCCCTTTTCACTCAAGAGTTAAAGTTAATGTCGTTAGGGTTAAGTTTTTTAAGAATTCTTTCTAGAAATTATCATATTTCTCCGTGCATAATACGCCTTCATCTATAATACGCAACCTTAAAATTCTGCTGAAAGTATGTAAAAGTGCTTCTACTCACGAATAATACGCACCCCTTGTTTGGTAATCGAACCCTATAAATTGTACCTCTCCAATTTCATTACGTCCTGTGTTTCCTACTCTTATTCAAGCTGTAATTGAAAATATTTATCAAAATTTCCGATCATTACGATTCTAAAAGCAAGTGAAAATACCTATATTGTGCCTACTGCGCAGACTCATTAACATTTTTTCTTCGATAAAATGTCCAAACATAGAATACTATTATTCTAATTTAGTTTTATCATAGATCTTAGTTTATTTGACATTTTTAAGTATTGTTAAGTACAAATAATTGTATTTATGAGTTATCTCCCTCTAACTATGCAAGTTACTCATGACTTCCAATCGTCGCAAGGAATGAGAATGCTATACCCCAGTGATTGTAATAAAGAGTTCGGTTCGAAATTCCTAGCACCTGAAGAAGGCCGGAGCGTACAACGGCTTAAACGTCGTACAGATAGCAACAAAGTTGAGGGCAATAGTCCGAATAATGTAAATACTGTATATATTACCTCATCTCAGAAATATAGACAAACAATAATGGGTTCGGTTTTAACACCTGAAGAAAGCCGTCGTGAACATAAACATAAAGATGGGGACAACAGTCGGAACAATGTAAATAATGTTAGCCACATTTCTATTGCCTCAAATTTTCATCTGTCATATACAAGGACCAACATTAAATAACATAATTAAATAATGCTCTTTTCTTTGGTTCTTTTTCGTTTTTTAATCATTTCACTCCAATCAAAGCATTCTATTGCCACTGTTGCGCACGAGGTTATATAGGAGAAAGAGTGGTTAGTTATAGAAAATATATAGTGGTTAGTTATAGGAGGAGGGTAATAGATGAATGAGAATACGGAGAATGGAGATGGAGTGGATGGAGAAAAGAGCTTGAGAGAATAGATGCGAATTAGTGAGAGAGGAGATGTCTATTGGCCTTACATTTAAATCCCTGGAAATTGTAGCTGTCGGGGAAGCAAGTATATGGAAGGGAATTCCACAGGCGGGAAGTGCGTGAAAAGAAGCTATTAGAGTAGAAATTGCGGTTACATTTTATCGGTTTCACTGTAAAAGAGTGGGACCTAGTTGCTAATCTAGTAGATTGTGTAAATTCATACATAGGGGGCACCAGTGATCTAAGTTCATTGGAGCAGAAGCCGTGAAAGTATTTATAGAGGGGACACAGGGAAGCTACGTCCTGCCGGTGAGAGAGTGACTGCAGCCGAGCTAGCAAGTCGGTATCGATCACATTACAGATTCTCCGTTGGACTTTGTCTAACAAGATTTTCTGTTTCTTAATACTTTGCTTGGCTTTTAGAAGGCAACTTTTGTTATCCAAATGCGCCTTTTGGATTTTGGTGTCGCAGTATGTGTCATCTGTTAAAACACTTCCCCGATATTTTAAATTTTCTAAATTTGGATACAGATGAAGTTTTATATGTGCACGTGCTTGCGCGTGTTCTCTTTTGATAAGAAACTCAAAATACTTTCCTTTGTAAAGATTATTTTCTGAGAAAAGTTTTGAAAGGAAACCACGCCAAGAGATTGAGGGCGTTTGTTTAACTTGAACGAACAACTGTCATCGTCTTGGTTATGAAGTCGGTCGGCTGGGTGTTTCTCGCTGTTTATAACCCAGATCTAATAACGAATGGATATCTCGAAGCAATGTACTTTGTGATTGGTTCGAAAATACTGTCAGCGCGAGCTAAGAGTGGTAGAGAACAAACTCTAAATAGCTGACATTTCAGCCACCATTAAGTACCTGTTCCCTAAGTCCAATTTCCTTTTTTAACTTTTCTGCAATTGTCTTCTTGTTTGTTTTTGTTTGTTTTTTACTAATTTATTTTTACTTTATTCATTTTCTCTCCTAAGTTAATTTATTTCCTTTCTTTCATTTCATCTTCTTTGTTTTCATTACATCTCTCCCTCCCTCCCTCTCTCTCTGATAAGCCATTTTCAACATCTTCCTTCCTTCCTTCCTTCCTTCCTTCCTTCCTTCCTTCCTTCCTTCCTTCCTTCCTTCCTTCCTTCCTTTTATTTTGTTTCTTTCTTTCTTTCTTCTCCATATTTATTTCTTGTTATGCTTTCGTCTTTCTTTTTCTCGCTGCCCTCTCTCTTTATTATTCTTCCATTTTTTCCTTTTCTTTATCTCTTCTTTCTTTGTTTCTTTGCTTCTTTCTTTCTTTCTTTCTTTCTTTCTTTCTTTCTTTCTTTCTTTGCCTTGTCCCATTCTTTATTTCTTTCTCTTTTCACATTCTTTTTTTCTTTCTTTTTCTATTCTTTTTTTTTCTTACTATACTTAATTTCTTTCTCTATCTCTTTGCCTTGCCCCATTTTTATACTTTCATATTCTTTCTTTTTTTCTTTTGCATTATTTCATGTTATTTTCTTTTCTATATTTTCCCTTTTCTTTCTTTTTCCTGTTCTTCTCTTCTTTCTTCCTTCCATTTACCTCATTCGTTGGCTCCGTTGAGTGCACATCCCAGGAGAAAGCAAATACTTTTCGCTAAGAACACTTCCTTTAACACGTGACATGTGACTGCCGGAGAAAAAGCCGCACCCTGTCCCACAAAAAAACACAAGCAGCTGCTGATTTTACAAATTTCCAAATGTATTCAATGCAGTTGTCAAAATCAGCATCAGGAAAAAATATTCGGTCTACATATATATATATATATATATATATATATAGATATATATATGAAGAAAAAAAAAAGAAACGTCACTACAGACATGCATTCCTCGCATATTTACGGATGGCGGGTTGATACTTACCAATAGCAGGAACTATCCAATTTATACCCGGTTACAACTTGAGGAAGAAACGTGGTCATTTCGAACTTATCTTTGTTTGTTTCTTGTTATGCTTTCATCTTTCCTTTTCTCTCTTCCCTGTCCCCCTTTTCTTCTTCAATTCTTTCTTTCTTTCTTTCTTTCTTTCTTTCTTTCTTTCTTTCTTTGCCTTGTCCCATTCTTTCTTTCTTCATCTATTCTTTTTTCTTTTTTTCTTACTATGCTTAATTTCTTTCTCTATCTCTTTGACTATAGCGGGTTGCTTATCTATTCTTTACTGTTAGTAGTGGAGAGTCTGTTCTAGTAAAGGGTAGTTGTATACTGTTGCAGGTTAACGGAATTTGGTCATGTTGTAGATAGCCCATTATAAGTCATATAATGATTACAAATCAAGAAAGGCAATTTGAGTAGAAAAATAACATTTTATATATGCACATATCAATTAATGTTTTTACAATTGAAGTAATAATACATGAAGTATGGCTCCAACGGAGGTTAAAATGTTCATGGCAATAAAATGCTGAAAGAGAATTAATGCTTAGAAATTTGGGAGCGTGTAAGTAAGGAATGTCTTTGATGTATTAACTCCTTAGGTCAGTAAGTAGTTTTTGAGACAGGGAAGAAGGTAAGTAAAGGTGAAGGGAGGTGAACATAGTAGCCGTATAGTAGCCTACTGAAGATGGCTGGAGCGACGGCCGATGGAAAGATGGAGATTATGGTTGCTGGTTGGCTAGCTGGAACGCTCGCTGATGGCTGGCGTTGTGGGCTAGTTGTAACACATACTACATTTTGATCTTCGTCATCTAGACCGCGGAACGCTTTTTGTATTTAATAAAGTCTCCCTACTGATACGGAATGTGACACAAAGTGGGGTTTATTGTATGTAACCAGTGCATATGACACTCAGTCCTCGCAACCGTCGGTTGCGCTGGTCTCGGTACCGACTATCAATCCCCCACTTTAGTGCAATGGGGGGTCGACGATGCAAATCACAGTATTTATTTTCCGCGGACAAAGGCCAAAACTGAGTAACACTCTTCTCAAAGACAGAGATACAACTGAGAGATGATAATCCTCAAACAACAGGGGCGATGAAAGGCAGTTATTTACCCATGCCCTGCACTGGGGCGGGATGCGATACAAGGTCAGGTTTAAGTGGGGAACTCGAACTCGTACACACGGGTCGCTAGTCAAAATTTACCCAGCCCCCGCATATGCATTGACTGGATACTAATCTTGTCTTAGCGTTTTTAAGCTGATCGTAGCTTTTCTGAGGGCCGCGGAAGGCATGTATTTTGTTGATTTTGAGGCCTGTTTATATCTTAAATCAGTCTTACAACAACGCTGGTTAACCTTTTTCTTTCAGTTCATTTAAAAAAAATGTGTGAGTACCGACAGAATCCGACATACCGCTCCCTTTAACACACCCGTCGGTATACTGGCCGTTCGGGTTAAAAGGTTTAAGAGAAAAGAAGGATGTATAATTATTGAACTCTGACTAGAGAAGGCCAAAAAGGCCAAGAAATGTGAAGCGCATACTGTACAGCTATGAAAATGCTATTTTCCTAATGACTGCATTTTCGATTAATATTTTCCCTTTTCTGATATTTAAAATGATCAACTGTGTTCTTTCGCATATTTGCAACACACTACAAATAACTTAATCTTTCTAATACATCCATTATTTTATAAAGCTATACTGAACGAGAGAACTGAATGAGAGAAATATTATCATAGACCCTCATACGTATAACGAATGTGTTATTTTCCCTATTAGAAGAAATTAAAGTAAATATATTTATCATGCGATCTAGATAAAAACGTTAAAGCCTGGCCTGTAGCATTGGACATCTCGAAAAAATTTGACAGAGTTTTTATACTTTAACACTAGAGGCCCCCAGATCCTTGAGCATCCACAGGTCAGTCCACTGGCTGACTGGTTTAAATCTGCTTCCTGCCCACGTTGTGATTATTAGATCCAGAAAGCAGACGTGTTGGTCGTTCGCGGTCGACTGAAGATGTAAACACAGCTGGGGGAGTTGGTGTTAAACATTTAAAATACAGCAAAAAGAAATAAAAGAAAAAATGTTCGTAGAAAGCCGAACAAGCAACTGTTCGATGTTTGCATTGTTAATGTCTTTATACAATAAAAGAATAGAAAAAGGAAGAAGGTTACGGAAAGTAAAAGTTTCTAGAATAACCACTCACACACTGGAGTCTAGACACACACACACACACACACACACACACACACACACACAGAGTGAGAGAGAGAGAGAGTATGCTTCACTTGTTAAATCAGCTCTGAAGATATATAACTCTATTCAACAATGTTCTTCAGACTCTTTTGACGGAGTCAATTCTTCTCAAATAAAACGGTCCCTTTCAAAGGTGCTGGTAGAAATGACGGCTGATGCAATTCTGATATTGCTCGGCTTGTGACGACATTAAGCTTCATATACTCAGCGGTTTTCAATGCGACCACTATAACGACGTTACTTCTCATAGTCCTTCGGCGACTATCAAATTTCAACAGTCCGCAACCGATTCGGGACAACGCTTAGATTTTTCAAATCATAAATCTCTTTGTCGGGAACTACTCAATCCTACCTCTTCACAGAACTTCAGCTTCATATAATCATTTCATAATCTTCTTCCTCGTCTTTTCGTTGTCACCGCACAAAAAATACAATCTACGACAAGCCTCCGTCTGATAGGACCAAATATATTTCACTCTGCTTTTTTCATACAAAAACGTCTTCGGTTAGGTGATCGATTGGTCCGAATTTTCAGCAACCTTAATCCAGCGGGGCGGGGTAACCTGTACGCTCACACAGTTCTGGTCTCTCTTGTCACCAACCCACCTCATCGGAGGGATCCGATATCATATGACCCTCATGCTTCTACGGTTGTGAATCGTCTCTCTTAAGTTCAGCATTACGACGTGCTTAGTCCGTTGTGGTGCATTGGATATCGGCTCGGAACGAGAAATCTTGGAGCCGAGTTCGAATTCCAGTAGAATTCCTTGCATTCACTAACGCGCAAATACCCTTGGGAAAAGTATTAATCCGTCTACTCCTTCCAGTTATGGGTTAAATAACAGGACAGATTGGGTTCTATAGCCTTGATCGGCAACCAGTCTACCGCAGAAAGCAATGGCAACCTACTTCGGGATAATCTTCTGCCCAGTCAGTCATGTCTCTTTCGAGACATGATCGTCCAAGCGTGTATCAAGTATGGCACTTAACTGACTGACTATATAGAAGACCAGCGTTTATATGTACTTATCATGAGTGATCACGAGTGTTTTACCACGAATGTCTGGCTTAGTGAGCGCTATTTCGATTTATACTTGCTAAAATTAATATTCGTACATTTCCACCGTTCTCCGATGACCCAAATATAACAGCATATCTTATACCAAGTTCATATTTCACCATTAGTAGACAAACACGTCTCGATATTTAATCCCCATCAAAATCCTCTTTATCAAAGTCATTATTTCATTTATCTTATAACGACCTAAACTTCTGTTTAGATCAAATTTCTCTAACGGTAAACAACCACGATGGAGAACATGTGGAAACTTAAATAAAATTTCAATAAAACTTTAAAAAGTATAGATTTACTTATATCTAATCCTTTTTACAACTTATTTCTATCGGAAATACAAATAAAGTTATAAATTTTTTAAAAGTGCACACCAACTTTATGAACGCCCTGTATATACAGACTATTAAAATTTATCCTCATTTTTTACGAAATTTATACTGAAACAATGTGATCAGTAATCCATAAAAAGCGGATGTGCGTTGTGGTGCAGTGGATATCGGCTCGGAACGAGAAATCGGGGAGCCGAGTTCAAATTCAAGTTGAATTCATTGCATTCATATACGTGCAAATACCCTTGGGAAAGGTATTAATCCGTCTCTTCTTTCCAGTTATGGGTTAAATAACAGGACAAATTGGGTTCTATAGCCTTGGCTGGCAACCAATCTACTGCAGAAAGTAATGGCAACCTACTGCGGAATAATCTTCTGCCCAGTCAGTCTTTCGAGACATGATCGCCCAAGCGTGTTTCACGAATGGCACTTAACTGACTGAATCCATAAAAAAGATTGAGGTAAAATCTAATTTCTATAACGATAGTTAAAGCAAAAATTAAACTTGCAGACGATTAATATAAATTCTTTTTCGTCTAGTTAATGTATATTTTCTTCTTTTACAAATTAACAATACATTATTTTCTGGTGTGCCCGGAATAATCGGCGAAACATGTTAAATTTAAAGACAAAATGTCATAATCATCTCCTTGACAAGATCCAAAGAGGAATCTGCAATGTCATCAGCCCTGACTTCAGGGCAATCACTTTCTCACCACCGTAACGTAGATGCCCTGTATCTTTCTTATGAACATTTTCATGTTAATTTTTCTGCTGAGCTACCATTCTTGATGCCTTGACTTCACAAATTTAAGTGCAGTACTAGATTAGCTGTTAGGTCTCAACGATTGATTCTTGAAAGTATTAGATATAACCTAAGTTCTATTCTAATATTCTGCTGAGCTACCATTCTTGATGCCTTGACTTCACAAATTTAAGTGCAGTATTAGATTAGCTGTTAGGTCTTAACGATTGATTCTTGAAAGTATTAGATATAACCTAAGTTCTATTCTAATATTCTGCTGAGCTACCATTCTTGATGCCTTGACTTCACAAATTTAAGTGCAGTACTAGATTAGCTGTTAGGTCTCAACGATTGATTCTTGAAAGTATTAGATATAACCTAAGTTCTATTCTAATAGTTTATTCTCTCGCCCTTGTCGTCTCTAGAACTCTTTTACGACTTCTTACCTTCCTGTCAATTACGATTTTCAAAAATTTAAATGCAACATCAGTCGCTTTGACTCCTGTTATTTTCAATGTTCCGTGACCTCTTACGTCTTAGTGACTCTATTGCTTTGCTTGGGATGAAATAATTAAAATATATTTATGACAATTATAATAATTATATATACAAGATTAATATTTGTCTATATTTCTGATAAAGGTATGTACATTATTTAATGTAGTCCTCATGTTTATTATCATATTCACAACGTTTCGGCCGTTAAACGCTCTGACCTTCTTCAGGTGACTGAAACTTTGAACCAAAACAGTTATTACGATCGCTAGGGTAAATTGTTCTCATTCCATGAGTCATGCTACTTCCGATGTCTTAGTTATCTCTATTTAACACAACTCTCTAAGTTGTTTGTTCGCCACTACCGTCGCCAGGTATATTACAACTATTTCGGTCAAGTCACAAGAACCAGACAAAGGACTAATAAGATTATTATACCGATCTATGTTACATATGAGACCATTATCAGTTAGTTAAGTGCCATACGTGATAAACGTTTGGGCGATCATGTCTCGAAAGATTATAATCTTCTGGGCAGAAGATTATAATCTGTCCTGTTATTTAACCCATAACTGGAGGGAAGAGAGGGATTAATACCTTTCCCAAGGGTATTTGCGCGTAAGTGAATGCAAAGAATTCAACTGGAAATCGAACTCGGCACCTCGATTTCTCGTTCCGAGCTGATATCCACTGTACCACAACGCACATCAAAACTACTACACTGAGTAATAACCCACGAAATATATATATATATATATATATATATGTGTGTGTGTGTGTGTGTGTGTGTATATGATTATATATATATATATATATATATATATATATATATATGCAATTTGTTATATATATTATATTGTTTACATATTATATATGCATGGTACTTGTTTAAAAGCACTCAATATCAGTGATAGAGGAGACATTCATATAGATAGGTGTGAGTTTGTAACCCTGGGTTTCACGCTCTTGCGATCGTCAGACAAACTGATTAATTTTTTTAAAAGATTGGTTATATTCGTGTATTTTTGTGGAAGTGGGGGAAATCTGACGTCACGACAGACGCAGGCATATATATATAGACATTTGTACACCCATCAACACGCGCAAAGGACACACGCGCGCGAGCGCGCGTGCGCACGCACGCGCGTTCGGTCACTGAGGCTTGCATAAACATACACATGTGAATCGTGCGGGGTTCGGTATATATATGTATATGTGTGCCGCTGCACACATGGATACACATTCGTTTGGCGTATTCGAATATACATGTTGGGTTAAGTAAAGTGATTTGATTTAATAACACTAGTATTTACTGGATAATTTAATTTCGAAGATTTTTCCTATCTAAACTTATTTATAAATGGAACTTTGTCTGTGTGTGTGTATGTGTGTGTGTGTGTGTGTGTGTGTCCGTTACCTATAGACTCCGAAACTGCTGAACCGATTTTCTTGAAAATTTACACAGTTGTACTATAAGCGCCTGCGAGTGTTCTTAGCTAAGTTTTGTGTTGAGGTACTCCCGATAAATATCGATAATCGAAAAAGTCGGGTTATAGAAGGAATGGTCCGATTTTAATCAAATTTGATACACTCATGGACAAAGACATAAGAAACGATATTCAGAAGTTTCAAGGTTTCAGTTTTTACAATAGTGCAGAAAATCGATAATATATATAGTGATGATCCACCTATACTGTCTTAATATGTATAGGAAAAACTGCTAAAAAGTTGTAAGTTTAAAAATGTATTTTTTGACAGTATTTATTTATTCCTATTATTATATTTGATATTTCAGACCATCCTCGGCCTTTCATCAGAAACAAACGATTTTAAAATTTAAATTAGAAACGTTTTCACGAGAGCGTTCTTCCGAGAGATTGCTTACATCACGTGACGCAGAAAGCGACAGATTGTTTTAAATATTTGTAAACGTAAACCTATCTTTAATAATACTTATAAATTTTGTTTTAGTGAAAATTTTTTTAATTGTATCTAAAAAATGTTCAACTATTGAAATTTTTATAAAGATTCAAAACATCTCAGTCCCTATTTAACCCTAGCCTGTGTGTATTTAATTTTGATAATTCTCGTGAAAACATTTCTAATTTAAATTTTAAAATCATTTGTTTCTGCTGAAAGGCCGAGGACGGTCTGAAATATGAAATATAATAATAGAAATAAATAAATACTGTCAAAAAATACATTTTTAAACTTACAACCTTTTAGTAGTTTTTCCTATATATATATATATATATATATAGGCAAGTGATATTTGATTTTATAAGTGCCGAAAGTATGGGGTATCCAGTGAGGATCGAACTCATTAATCTGTTCTAGTGAGACACTCTTGCTAACCATTATAACATGCCGAGATCATTATACCCATCTATAAATCTTAAACTTATATATATATATATAAATCCATTATACCAATCTGTAAATATTAATCCTGACAATCTTATATATAAGATTATATTGTGGAATAAATAATACAACCACAGTAACACGAATGAACTCCAAATGAGTCAAAACAACCTTTGAAGTAAGTCAAGAGACGTCACGGTGTTTAGCCTAATCAAAACAATGTTATAACAAAAAGACACGAATTATAAATGATTATTTTATATATATCTTAATACTGACAATTTTATACATGAGATTATTATATCCATCTTTAAATCTTAATCTTGATAATTTTATATATAAGTTTATTAAACTCATCTATAAGGCATCTTCGCATTGTCTAACATGCACTGCTACATTGAAAATTAAATACTGCACAGTAGTTCAGCGCTCTTTTTTTGTTTCTAACATTTTTCTGCTTCTTAAGAATTTATTTAACTTTTTGAATGCTTCTTTCGCTGTTTTAACGCTCATCGGATTTCGGTGTCACATATTTTAGCCATATTCCCAAACGTTTATATTGAGCTCCCTTGCTTTGAGATGGCAACCAGTCTAGGAGAAGGAAAACTGAATTCAAAACCAGCCTGAAGAGGAATGGGTTTCCTCAAGCTATCTTGTCCTAGACATACCACTGCTACTACGGCTGCAGTAAATGTGGTGCCTCGACAACTCTCATTGTTTATAGGACAGAAACCCATCCGATTTTGATAGCTTCAGTTTGTCAATGGCACCTTAGGTTCACATCTTTCTATTATACATTTAGTCTTCATTCTGAATTGATGGTTATTACTTATATGAGCTTGTATAAGTAATCGTATATTAAATCTATTGGTTTACCTGGATTAAGTCCCCGTCTGATACATGTTCGTGTTAACCCGGTATTCAAACAGACAATTAATCACCTTCAATTTAAAATCCGTTTTATTTTATTATATTTTTTGTTTTTTCTGGGAGTCTAAAGTACGAGAAATTATGTAAAAATTCTTCGAATCTGTATAGTTTTTAAGGTTCTTTAAACAGAGGTTCATATTATCTGTTAAGGAAACGCCCGCGTAATGTATTGAATCGAAGTTCAAGCTAGTGCGCGAGAGCAAATTCTGAGTGATACGAAGAAAGACATACGACTATGCCAACATTTTAATAACTCTTCACTGTTGGAGACGAATAAAGCTTAGATCTTTGAACATCAAACACTTTGGCGTTGTGTTGCACAAACGTCTGTGGTCTACGTGGATATTCCCTGAAGAAAATCTGAAACCTTTCTACCGGTTTTGTTATCGATGGTCAGACAGAAATGTAGAAAAACACTGAGGCTAAATTTATTGGTCTTAGTGAAAACATTGATCATGAAGAAGACAGGGAAGAGAAGAAGAAGAAGAAGAAGAAGAAGAAGAAGAAGAAGAAGAAGAAGAGTTCAAATCGTTTTGTTTTGGCATGACTGAGTGTTTGGGAAAAGACAACTTACGTTTGCAGGTCATGAAAAATGACACTATTCCTTCTGCATTAATTCCGGATCAATTACATTTACTTTCTTCATGTTATGTTGGGTTAAGTAAAGAGATTTGATTTAATAACACTAGTATTTACTGGATAATTTAATTTCGAAGATTTTTGCCTATCTAAACTTATTTATAAATGGAACTTTGTTTGTGTGTGTCCGTTACCTATATACTCCGAAACTGCTGAACCGATTTTCTTGAAAATTTACACAGTTGTACTATAAGCGCCTGCGAGTGTCCTTAGCTAGGCTTTGTGTCGAGGTACCCCCGATAAATATCGATAATCGAAAAAATCGGGTTATAGAAGGAGTGGTCCGATTTTAATCAAATTTGATACACTCATGGACAAAGACATAAGAAACGATATTCAGAAGTTTCAAGGTTTCAGTTTTTACAATAGTGCAGAAAATCTATAAAATATATATATATATATATATATATATATATATATATATATATATATATATATATAAGGCAAGATGTTTGTGTGTGTGTCTGTTTATCTGTCTGTATGTCTGTATTCTTTCAGCCCTTTTATTTTAGTTTTTGCTTCGCGTTTGGCTCTAGGTAAGTATAATTGTAGTTCTTAGTCTCAGCCATGATACCATTTACTCAGAGGACTTATTTAGCCTTCAAAATTCAGTTTACGACGAAAAAAACTTATTTGATATCGATACGAGGAAACCAAAATTTGACTTACATCCATTCATTTGTCTTTCAGTCTACGGTTTCGCTTTAACCTGAAACAACTATTGCTTTTTAGTCTTTCGTGCCAACGTCCAAAGAGCCTGAGCTCCAGGACCATGGATTAGTTTTAAAGCTTTCATTACACCCGAGCAACGCCGGGCTATACTGCTAGTAGGTATATATTTGTCGGATATATTCTTGAGTATATCAGTAAACATTGTTCAGGTTTATACTTGAGTTCATAGGAAAACATCAGTGGGTGTTTATATTTGTGTCTGTAATTAAATAGTGGTTTGGTTTATATTTTAGTCTACATATAAACATTAGTGGGATTTATACTTGAGTCTATATATAAAAATTAGGTTAAACTTGAATCTGCATATAAACTTTGTTTGGGTTTATATTTGAGTCTACAGGTAAATCGGATTTTTACTTGGGTCATGGGTAAATATTGGTCTGATAAAAGTAGCTAAAAAGTAAAAGAAAAAATAAAACAAAATAAAACAAAAGTAAATAAAATGAAATAAAAGTAAATAAAAATTTAAGAATAAACATAAAATAAAAAAATGAAAATGAAATAAATTCAAATCAAAATTGTTTTGTTTATATAATAATTTATATTCATTGCTGTTTTACAAAATAAAAGTAAATAAAATAACTAAATAAAGACAAAAGTGAATAAAAAATAAAATGAAAAATAAAATAAAAGTAAATAAAAAATAAATAAAATAAAAGTAAATTAAAAAGTTTTGTTTATGGCATAATTTATGTAGGTTGCTATTTTTTTAAAGTAAATTAAATAAAAAATAAAATTAAACAAAAATAAAAATATACAATAAAAGTAAATAAAATAAAATAAAATAAATAAAATTTAAAAATAAACATAAAATAAATTAAAAGTAAAGAAAATGTAAAGAAAACTAAAAAAATAAACAAATAAAATATACATAAATAAAAAGGTTTTGCTTATATCATGATTTATGCAAGTTGTTATTTTTCAAAATAAAAGTAAAAACAAACAAAAAAAAACACACGTATAATGAAGATCTTTTTTTTTACATGTCCTACGACAGAAAATAAATAAATAAAAATAAATAAAATAAAAACTATATAACGAGATACTCAGAGTGGGTATGTTAATACACAACAAACCTCTGCCTTCTCCCAGTTACCTACGTTTGCATAGTGACTTTTTAGCTTCATCCTTTACCAAGGCATTCCCCACAGACGAACAAGCTAATCCGAACTGACAGCACTGAGATCAAAGATGACCTAACAAAATATTCACCTCTCTCCCTGCCGGCTAACTTACTTATGTCTCTACCATTAGATTAAGTATATATATATATATATATATATATATATATATATATATATATATATATATATATAAACCGTACTGATGAGCTGTAATACAGCGAAACAGTGCGGATGACTATATATATATATATATATATATATATATATAATAAAGATTATGTTTCGCCAAAAAACTGTTGAACAATGCCTTTTTGGGGGATAATGTTTTTAGGCAAGCAGTCTTTTAATTGTATATATTTAGGCAATCTAATTAAACACACACACTTACACACACACACATAGATAGATAGATAGATAGATAGATAGATAGATAGATAGATAGATAGATAGATAGAAGAAGGTGGAATGAATGAATTGTTATTTAAATTAATAGAAACTGAAAATAACACTGACATCTAACTTGAACAGACATATTTATCAAAATTACACCGAAATATATTGAAATATCAAAGAGTAATTTTATTCAGTAAAATCATTGACTTCAACCATGGCCTCCAGACGACTTTGTAGTCTCCTGTATCTTTTCTGAACGATCTCCTTGATTAATTTGGTGAATGCTGCCATAATCTTTACCTTCAGTTCATCTTTGGTGTTACAAGAGGTTTTACTAGTTTCTACCTTAACTGTGCCCCATACATAATAATCAAGGGGGGGTGACGTCTGGAGAGTTAGGAGGCCAGATTTAAGGGGGGATGCGGGCGCAGAAATTGTCTGACAGCCATGAATAGCTTATCATGCTAGTGTGGCATGGTACAGAATCCTGTTGCCAGGCACAGGGTCTTTCAGCAGCCACTCTCTTGATCCAGAGCAGCACTACCTCCTCCTCCGTGTTGAGTCTGAGGCCCTGTGGAAAAATTAATGGAGGAATAACGTTGCTATTACTAGTTGTCACTTCAGACACTATGATGTGAATTGGATATAACAACAATTCTTTACTAATACACTATTCTCATTTTACTCTATTCTCAAACACACTGATATGTTTATATTGAAGCTTCTGGCGGGAATGCCAAGCAGTACAATATGCTGTTTTCAAATTTCTGAGGAAGTGAATTGCATCATGGTGGTCTTTTTCTAACATACGGTGCCCAACTGACCCTACCATACTGTGCGAGCTGACAAAATCTAAAACAAACAACGCGAATACGCGAAAATAAAAATATAAAATGGTGACAATTTACTCATCGTACCCTGTAGATAGATAGAAAGAAAGAAAGAAAGAAAGAAAGAAGAAGAAGAGATCGGGATAGATAGATAGATAGATAGATAGATAGATAGATAGATAGATAGATAGATAGAAGAAGAGATCGGGATAGATAGATAGATAGATAGATAGATAGAAAGAAAGAAAGAAAGAAAGAAAGAAAGAAAGAAGAAGAGATCAGATAGATAGATAGATAGATAGATAGATAGATAGATAGATAGATAGAAGAAGAGATCGGGATAGATAGATAGATAGATAGATAGATAGATAGAAAAGAAAGAAAGAAAGAAAGAAAGAAGAAGAGATCGGGATAGATAGATAGATAGATAGATAGATAGAGAAGAAGAGATCGGGATAGATAGATAGATAGATAGATAGATAGATAGATAGAAAGAAAGAAAGAAAGAAAGAAAGAAAGAAGAAGAGATCTGGATAGATAGATAGATAGATAGATAGATAGATAGATAGATAAGCAAGCTGGTAGGAGAGCAGACGTGTGACTGCGTGTTTAGAAGTTCCGGTTTCTTGCCATGAGATAAAGTTTCGAATTTCACCATAGTTGAATGGTCGGGAAGGTGGTTTCTTTATGTTATCGGACTGGAGGAGACCATCACATCCTGTAGGACTTTTGGAAAGAGCTTGAAAACCATGCCACGGGTTGACCCAGGACCTGTGATTGTAAATAGCTAAACAGAACCGTTTTGTAAGCCGTCGTTGGACATGATAGCACAAAATACAAGTCATCGTTGCAGATTGTTTGAGCGTAGTGGCCTTCATCGCGCCAGATTATTATGCTGTCTCTCCTAGAAGCTGTGACTGAGGTTTGCTCAGCATAGTTACAATATAAACCACAGATTTCTGTGGATGCTGAAGAAAGTGAAATATTTTATTGCAAACGCTGAAGACGGGTGTGCCCGGAAGTGAGTAGCAGGCAATTATATATGAGCGAAAAGTAACAGCTTATTTTATGGACTCTCCCATCTTGTAAAAATTATAGTTGAACTGGAGAATCCATTATACATAAAACAAGGAGTTACTTTTCAATTACATTATATATATATATATATATATATATATATATAGAGAGAGAGAGAGAGAGAGAGAGAAAGAAAGAGAGAGAGAGAAAAAAAGAGAATGTTGCATGTATATATATATATATATATATTAATGAAGGTTTCATTGAATAATATAGACAAGTTCTGTCTATTAATTTTGTGTAGGATCCGTTCATATCGTCTGATATACTTGATGGTGATATCGTTGAAAGACAACAAAAAATCACAGTTTGTTGATTTTTTTATCGAGTCTAAGCTTTCGGCTCACATAAGCCATTATCAAAGAGTAAATATTAACACACAGTAAACATAGAACATTTAAGCTATCAACAATAAAGAGAATTAAATTGAAAATATAAGTCCATCCCTACCGTGGCGGATGGACGAAGACAGTGACAAAATAGTGGCGTTGTGGTCCCTGATCTGATTACAGAGTATGTTATTGGAAATATCAAAATTGATTGTATTCAAACCAGGTTTAAATTGTTTAATGTAGATTGCTTCGAGGATTTTTAGTTTCTGTTTATTATTTTCTTGTTTGAGTATGTATGTGTTATCAACGAGCGTTTTTCTCAGAATATATATATTGTGTATTTAGGCAGTTGTTTATATATTTTTTCATGTGTTTGCATAATTTTTTTCTTTTCGGAAATGAATTATATAAGAAAGGTTTTGTACTTTTGACCGCGTTCGGCTGATCAAGAATAAATTTTGTGTTACTTGTATATATATATATATATATATAGCATGAAATATCCGAGACTATGAAAAACTAAAAATGACTAATCAATGATTAAGAGCCCTAGTCACTACCTCAATATGACAAAATGTTTTTTCATGAACTCTCTTGTCTTTTGCGAGATAACATTTTTAATGTCGTTAATGACAATATTAATTTCTTACATTGCCTACACATGTACCACAGTCTTGCATAGTTTGTTTTGTCATTTGTCGAAACCAAACAGAATTCATGCACATCAAAATCAAAATCAAAAAATACTATTCAACATTCACTGCAAAGAAAGACGCAAAACTTTTATTAAACTACAACTAAACTTTTCTCCATTAATTATTTGTGAGAAATCTTTCTGTCTTCCATCAGCATGGCCGATGCTAACCTCCAGGAGAGTCACTCATTGCGCCTTCTCAGGCGACATGAGAACCTGACGGAGAGTCACTCATTGCGCCTTCTCAGGCGACATGAGAACCTCCAGGAGAGTCACCCATTGCGCCTTCTCAGGCGACACAACTGACATGAAGTGGAAAGACTATATTGAATCCACTGTTAGGTCTGTTGTTAAGAAAGTTGGTTCACTGTGTCATGTAAGAAATTTCTCCTTTCCAGAATCTATCTATCTTCTTCTATGTGCCTTGTCTTTTCAGGACGTAGGCGATCATGGCCTTCCACGTCTACTTATCCCTAGTGGCTCTTAGCACGTTTTCTCTTGTTACACCACGCCACCCCTCGTTCTGCCATCCACTTGCTCGGGCTAGTCAAGTGCACTACACGCTGTTTTCTCCTGTCTCTTTCCCTTCTATCTGGCCTGTTAGTCTCAGGTTCTCCAAGCCTACCTTCCTCATTGCATGTCCCAAGTATTCAGCTGTATCTTCCTGATGCTCAGTATTAATTTCCTTTTCGTTTTCATCATTTCCAAAACCTCATCATTGCTCACATGCTCGATCCATGATATTCACAGCATCCTTCTATAGAACCAGATTTCAGTTGCTTCAAGTTTTTACTTCATCTTTGATGATATTATCCAGCATTTACTGCCATACTGAAGAACTGACATCACATAGCAAACCAGTACTCTCTTCTTTGTTTCTAGAGAAATTTTCCTGTCTCTTAATACTCTACTCAGCTTCTGGAATGCGTCATTCGCCATGCCAATTCGCCTTCGGATTTCTGTGTCGCAATTTCCGTCTTGTGTTAGAACACTACCCATGTATTTAAATTTTTGTACCTGCTTGATTTTTAGTATCTTCTACCTGTATTTGGCGTTTTGGGTTGCCTTTTTACTGATGACCATGCATTTGGTTTCCTTGCAGTTTATTTGTAATCCTTTTTTGTCACTCTCTTCAGCTACCTTCTGTAGGAAATCTTGTAGTTTCCTTTCCGTGTCTGTTATTAGCACTGTATCATCTGCGTACCTTATGTTGTTTAAACTGTAGCATCTGACGACGAATTCTGGCATAACATCTAGTGTTGTCAGAATAGTCTCGCTGTACAAGTTAAATAGATCCGGTGAAAAGACACATCCTTGTCTTACGCCCCTTTTTATCTTTGTATATCTGCTGAATTCGTTACCTGTCCGCATGCAGGCGGTTTGTTGCCAGTAGAGATTCTTGATTACTCTTAGGTCTTTCCCAAATATGTCGAGGCTTTCAATCATCTCCATCAATACTTTGTGGCGTATTTTGTCGAACTCCTTTGCGTAATCAATAAAACATAGGTACAAGTCATTCTTCATTTGTATTGCCCTTTCGGAGAGCATCGTAATCATGAATATGGCATTCCTTGTTCCAGTGTCTTTGA
Source organism: Ascarosepion bandense (assembly GCA_037127315.1). Taxonomy (NCBI): domain Eukaryota; kingdom Metazoa; phylum Mollusca; class Cephalopoda; order Sepiida; family Sepiidae; genus Ascarosepion; species Ascarosepion bandense. The sequence continues at coordinate 1,745,349 of JBBBDQ010001080.1, forward strand.
CGAACTCGCACTGTTCTTGTCCTATCTCTGGCCTGATTCTGCCTCTCGCTCTATTCATCAGAATTCGGATGATCAGTTTTGTAATGTGGCTCATTAATCTGATTGTTCGGTGGAATTCGCACTCGTTTGCGCCTGGATTCTTAGACAGTGCTATGAAAATCGACTTGCTTAGGTCTTCTAGGACTGCACTAATATTATAAATTTAATTTATTATTTCTGTAATTTTTATTTACGCCGAATTCTTCCAGGGCTATCAGCAGCTCTATTACAAAGCTGTCTGGTCCCGCTGCTTTGTTTTTATTCAGTTTGGCTACTGCAGATTCCACTTCAGACTTTAATATTTACAGTCCGTCCTCATCTTTGCGTATTATTGGTTGCTCTCTCTTGTCGTGGAAAAGATCTTTTATATATTCTTCCCATCGCTGGAGTATTTCCTCTTTCTCCAGTATTATCGTCCCATTCTTGCATTATCTATAATTCTACCATTCGTCCACGCTTAGAATACTGTTAGAGATGAGATTATAGTGGTTGTTATATATATATATTTTTTTTTCGAAGTAGTTGTTACTATGTGTGTATTTTTTATATGAGATAGATTGTTTTGGATATTAGATGTAATGGAGTTGGTTGGTAGTATGATGTATTTGTTATTGTTTAGATTATTATTGTTAACAGTGTTTCTTTTGTTGTGGTTGTATATATTATGTGCCTTTCTTTTTACATTGTGAATAAAGTGATATGGGTAATGCAAGTTTCTGAATGTGCTTTCTATGTATTTTTCTTCTTTTGTTAAATATTGGGGGCTGCATATTCTTAGTGCTCTTCAGAAGAAACCTATAATAATACCATCAAATACATCATACTACCAACCAACTCCATTGCATCTAATATCCAAAACAATCTATCTCATCTAAAAAATACATAGTAACAACTACTTCGAATACTATTATGTACATTATCAGATCTCTCTCTTTCTCTCTCTCTCTCTCTCTATATATATATATATATATATATATATATATATATGTGTGTGTGTGTGTGTGTGTGTGTGTGTGAACATACACAAAAAACATTTTATCCAAAAGTTTATAGAATTGAAAGCAGTACATTTTTTTAGAAATATAGATTATGTTCTTTAATTCTTTCGGACGATGTGCAAAACGTGCGGCGAGACACGGGAAACACACCGATGCAAATGTTGATTAATCTGTAAAATTTCCTAAAACTGGATAGTACTTCGTATATGCGCAGATGGACGCACGCGCGCGACTGCACTCAAGTACACACGCACGCACGCATACATATGCAATAGAAAACACGCACACACACACACACACGCACACAATTCTACCAATGAAAAGCGCATATAAAAAGAGAAAAAATCGAGAAGCAGTCAATAGTTGATGACCTCTGACGAGTGGATGGATTAATTAACTGAGATTCTGTTTAAAAAAATCGGGATGCTGAATGTAACAACAACCAGTTAAGTAACAAACCTTTTACTTGCATCAATTCTCTCTCTCTTCTCTCTCTCTCTCTCTCTCTCTCTCTCTCTGTATATATATATATATATATATATATATATATATATATATATATCTGTCTATATTTATGACATCAGGTATTTACATCATGTACATTGTTCGGACTGTTATCCTCATCTTTATTGTTATATTCACGACGTTTCGACCGTTATACGCTCCGGCCTTCTTCATGTGACTGGAATTTCGAAGTAGATTGTTTTCGTTTTATGCGTCATACCACTTCCGGATGTCTTAGTTATCTCTATTTTACTCAACTCTGTAAGTTCTTTGTTCACCACTGTTGTAGCCAGGTATTGAACTCAAAACCTTTTGGTCAAGTAACTGGATTCAACCAACGCTTTTATTCACAATGCTATGTATCCCTCCTTTGTCTGTCTGTCTGTCTCTTTCTCTCTGTCTGTTTGTCTGTCTCTCTCTCTATATATATATATAGGTTGGTGCGCATTATGTTTGGTGTGTGTATCGATATGCGTAGGAATGCATGTGTGTATGCGTGTATATGTGTAAGAAAGAGTGAGATATATTTGGATGTATATGTGCATGTCTGCATACATGTGGATATTTATATACGAGTAACGATTGAACAGGTTTTCGGCCCGACGAAGCCATTTTTTATTCCACCCCGCAAAAAATTCCGTTATATGTTCAATATTTGGTAATTGGTCTGAAGGATAACTTTTCAGAATATCTTTGTGTATGTATGTGTGCCTCTGTGTGTGTGTGTGTGTGTGTGTGTGTGTGTGTGTGTGTGTGTGCATTCGTTTGTCTCTCTCTCTCTCTCTCTCTCTCTCTGTGTTCGTTAGCGTGTGTCCCAGAACAAGTTTCTGGCAATGCCCTTCGAAAACAAAATAATTGGATTATATTAACTTAGATCGTTCTAACTGATGGCAGTCTCTTTGATGTAAAAATAATTATTTCCTCTGATAAATCAAAATTGACTTAATTAAATTGAAGTTTATGATTTAATTAAAATCAGACAACCCAAACCCCGTATCAATCGATGGCGTTTAACGTAAGGACTGTCTAGAATGTTAAAAATCCACAAGAAGTTGTTAATCTGGCGTTTTAAACGGCTTCATGACATTGAACACATCTTTGATAACGAAATAATAGCGTTCGGTTTTATTTGATAACAAGACAATTCCTAATCGAAAGGAAAAGCATAAAAAAATGCTTCAAGGAACAGAAATGAAAATTCTTTTGTCTCAAATACTACGTGAGATGGATAAATTGTCGTCTAAATTACGCAAAAGTGAAAAAAATGCTTTTCTACTATCCACCCGTGCATTGAATACTGTTGTCACGTCTGGGCGGGTTCGCCTCGGAGTGGTTCTTGACAAAATCCGACGGAGAATCTGCAATGTAATTGATCCCGACCTGGTAGCTTAACTCCCTGGTCCCTTTCTCATTGATATAATGTGGCTTCCCTCTGTCTCTTCTACAAATACTTTCACGGCATCTACTCCGATGAGTTCATCTCCCTGGTGCTCCCTCGGCATGAATTTACTCGACTAGGCCTCACCCTTTTACAGTGAAACCGATAAAATGTAACCGCAACTTCTACTTTGTTAGCTTCTTTGCTCGCACTTCCCGCCTGTGAAATTCCCTCCTGTATTTTGGTTCCCTGGCAGCTACGATCTCCAGGAATTTAAATGCAATGTCAATTGCCATCTCTTATCTCTTCGACTCTCTTTCTTTCCCTGACAACACTTGTATTATGTTTGATATATCTCGGAAAGGAATGTAAGTGTAAAGTTTAGTGGAAGAATGGTACTCGACACAGGAATACGATATAACGGATTTATTGTACTATTGTACAATTAACAATAAGATACAGATAAGCAATCAACGAGTAGGAGCGGAATAAACTATCAAGTAGAGAATGCCTTCGCCTAAGATGGTTGCTCTCTCCGCTTGTCACCATCTGTTATAGTCTAGAGCATTCCATTCTCGGGGATGGCAGGATGTTCCACTATAACAATGTTCTTCTCCCTTTTCACTCTACTCTCATACAGCACTCTTGACAGTGTTCTCATCCTTCTTTTATTCATTTCCTGATATCCTCTGTAACTTGTTCCTCTTTCTCATCACTCACCTCTTATGTAACACCCTGCGTACCAGGGCAATACTGCCTTGCTTGGGGTGAAATGTAAAAAAAAAAAAACACACAAAAAAAAACAAACAAACAAACAAACATTGTAACAGATATGTTTACCAAAATTACACAAAATATACCAAGACATACTAAAAAGTAAAAGCATTCACTAAAATAGTCATTAGCTTTAACTACGTTCACCAGATGACGAGTTCCTTCACAGTATCGCATTTCTCGTCATCTGCGAGGCAACTTTCCAAAAATAGTCATTAGCTTTAACTACGTTCACCAGATGACGAGTTCCTTCACAGTATCGCATTTCTCGTCATCTGTGAGGCAACTTCCCATAAATAGTCATTAGCTTTAACTACGTTCACCAGATGACGAGTTCCTTCACAGTATCGCATTTCTCGTCATCTGCGAGGCAACTTCCCATAAATAGTCATTAGCTTTAACTACGTTCACCAGATGACGAGTTCCTTCACAGTATCGCATTTCTCGTCCTCTGCGAGGCAACTTTCCAAAAATAGTCATTAGCTTTAACTACGTTCACCAGATGACGAGTTCCTTCACAGTATCGCATTTCTCGTCCTCTGCCTTTAGTTTGCATTTTGGGTCAATGTTGCATTTTGCGAGAAAATCAGCATTGGACACCCTAAGTAGATCGTACGGAAACAACTTTTGTGGAATGCATCCAACTGGTTGATATGGGATCTGTGTGGGTTCCATGATTCCTAGCCAACTGTGCGGTCTATATATATATGAAGCTCGTCTCACATACAACGGCTCAATTTTGGATGAGATTGCAGTGAACAATGGGGTAAAGCAAGGTGACATTTTTGCAACAACACTTTCTCAATCTACTTTGCTTTGACCTTATCACTTGTGCCTTCGAGGACGATGGGGTGAGAATCAATTTGACATTTAAAAGATCAGGAAGAGTATTCAATCTCAGAAGCTTCAGCACCAAACCCCAAAACTTTGAGTCCATGATCTAAGATTTGCAGTATGTTGATGATGTAGACTATACTATATACCCAAAACATACATTTAAAAGTTAAATTCACAGCGTTCCGTCTCATTTAAACGCATATATATATATATATATATATATATATATATATATATATTGTTCGGACTGTTTTCTTCATCTTCATTGCGATATTCATATTCGCGACATTTCGGCCGTTGTACGCTCTGTCCTTCTTTAGGCGAATAGAATTTCAAATCGAACTCTATATTTCGATCACTGGGTTATATTGTTTCCTTGTATTGTTCTTGTGTCTTCAAGTGGATGAAAGCGTTGGTTAGATCAAGTGACCTAAAATGTTGTAATTTCCGTACTCTGCTACAGAACTGATGAACAAATAAGAGTTGAGTTAAAGAGAAATAAAATGAAATGGCTAGCGAAACGAAAACAATATACCCCAGTGTTCGAAGTAAAGAATTCAGTTCAAAACTAAACAAGAATAATTCAAAGCCTGAAGAAGGCCGGAGCGTACAACAGCCGAAATGACGTGAATATGAACATGGCAATAAAGATGAAGTCAACAGTCCTAACAATGTAAATAATCTAAATACTAACTTATTCCATATATATATATATATATATAGTCATCCGCAGACAGATCTGTTTCGCAGTATCACAGCTCATCAGTACGTTTAGACATCCGATTGATTTTAGCCAGGATTGAAACTCGACCAAAGTCGAGGGTTCTACCCCTGAGCTACGGTATACCATGTAAACATACGCTAGTAGCTAAGAGTGTTCTAATTCATTACTGAATGAACGATGCATAGATGCTAGAGTAGCTACTGTTTTTTCAAAGCCTACCATTTTCCCATAGTGCTCAATCAGGCTGTGAGAGCGTAAAACATATACGGTTAAATATAACAGACAATGAATGTCTATTATGTTTAATCATGAGCCTTTCTAAACATCATATTTTGGCTTTAATTTCACCCGAAATTAAAGCCAAAATACGATTTTTAGAACGGCTCAAGTTTAAACATAATAGACCTTCATTGTCTGTTATATTTAATAGTATATGTTTAGAAAATTATCTGCTGCCTCCACACACACACACACACACACACACACACACACACACACACTATATATATATATATATACGCGTTACTCTTCAGTAATGAGTTGTGTTCTCTCGGTGACTGACGTGTGTATACATCGCGTATATATAATACGCTAAAATTTCCCTTCTATCTCATTCCGTGCGACCATGGCATAAGGAGTGTAGATTCCGACTAACACCAAATCGGTCGAGTTTCGATCCCGGTTGGAAGCTAGTGGATGTGTCTAGCCACACTGATAAACTGGGATACAGCCAAACAGGCTTGTATGTAGATGATTAATATATATATATATATTATGCGAGTACATTTCTCTAAGAGAACATTTATCTGAGGGGGATAATGAAACAGTTCTGGATTAGAAGAAGAAAGGAAGACAAGAAAGAAGAAACAATAGAAGATGAGAAGAAGGAGAAAAGAAAGAAGAACAGAAGAAAAAGATGATAAGAAAATAGGAAGAATAAAAAAAGAAAAGATAAAGAATAAGAAAAAGGAAAGATGAAGAAAAGAAGAAAATTGGAAGAAAAAAGAATAAAAAGAAAAAGAAGAAAGAAAAGTAGAAGAAAAAGAAAAGGAAAAGAAGGAGAAAACTAGAAGAAATTAAGGATAAAAAAAGGATGAAAAAAAAGAAGTTCGAAGCGAAATGAAAACAAAGAAACAACGTTCTACTTCAGGTTTAAATGTCACATCGTTATCGTAACCTAAATTACTTCCATTGTTTGCAACGTCGATGTTCGCTTGCCTAAACGAAGTAACTGCTCCAGAAAATTATTTTCAATGAAAGTAAATTTGATGCCTCCATATGATGTTTAAAAATTATAATTCAACAATGTTTCTTTGTTAATGTTATTTAAAAATATTCACACTTGCTTATAGCCTAATCACTGAAGCACTTGGTTTTAAGACAGTAAGTTTAGCCAGTTGGATTTATCACAAAAATATTAAGAAATTAAAGTTTTCTTTTCAAATCCCGATTGTGCACATTAAAAGTTCCAATACTAAGAAGCACAAGTAGGGAACGAACGAGCAAAAAAGTGATGGGTTTAGTTAAGTTAGTGACTATTTTTTCAGCATGAAAAAATATTATTCAAACACTTAATTTTCTTGGTATTCCTCAAAGTATTTTCATTTTGCATACAACAATTTCAACAGTTTTTTTTTAAAGATGTCATACAATGCTCAAAGACAAAATTCCTTATGATATCGTGTTCAGTGGAAAATTTACCTATAAACGTTTTATATTTTTATGTACGCATATATAGTTGTGTATAGAGGGATGTATAATAATATCTAAAACAAAAGTTAAGACGATGAGACTGTAGTGAACAAAACACTGACTCATTGATTTCGTTATACGAGGGTCATTCAATAAATAAGGTGAATTTTTCGGTATAAGAACTTCTAATACAAATAGAAGTTTACTTTTTTATTATTTTTCAACGTAATCTCTTGGCAGTGTCACACACTTTTCCCATCTGTGCACAAGCTTCCGTATTCCCTCAGCGTAAACATCTTTGGACTGATATCTCAACCAATCGCTCACAGCACTTTTGACTTCATCGTCACTTTCAAACTTCGTGCCTCTCGTGAACGTTTTCAAGGGGCTAAACAGGTGACTGTCTGAAGGGGCCAGGTCTGGGTTGTAAGGGTGATGAGGGAGCAGTTCCCAGCCCAGTTCGTTGATGGTCTGCACTGTTTGGGCTGCTGTGTGAGCTGTCATTTGAGTAGGCAAAGTCATCATGGACAATTTTATGTGCTGTCTCAACAGATAGGCCCAAAGTCCTTGGAATGTCATCCACCGTCACCTTTCTGTCAGAATGAATGAGGTCATTAACTGATTTGATCACCTCAGGAAACCTCACTTATGTAGTCCTCCAAGGCCTGTCTTCATCCTCAACACTTTAAGCAATTTAGCCCACTTGTAGACATATTTTGGCTGAAACATGTGGCACCATACACAGTTGACATTTTCCTATGAATTTCAACTGGTTTGCACCCTTCAGCAACGAAGAACTTGATAACTGACCTCTGTTTAATCCTGGAGCATGCTTCTTGGTCGGCCATCTTTGTTAATCTCCAACACTCTCAAAGATTTTTTTAAATCTGCCAAAAATATTAAATCCCTTTGAAAAAGAAGTGAAGGAAAAAAATTAAAAAAAGGAAGCTTCTGTCTCTATTAGAAGTCCTTATACCGAAAGATTCACCTCATTTATTGAATAACTCTCGTAGAAGTCCTTATACCGAAAGATTCACCTTATTTATTGAATGACCCTCGTTGAAGTCCTTATACCGAAAGATTCACCTTATTTATTGAATGGCCCTCGTAGAAGTCCTTATACCGAAAGATTCACCTTATTTATTGAATGACTATCGTAAATAAAAAAATCAAATTTACAAACTTTGCTTAGCGCACAGGCAAAAACGAATTCAAAACAAAACTCGTGAAATTTCACACCTTGATGCGAAATGTTTTTCGGCCAATAAAAATCTAGGAAACATCTAAAAACAAAATTCAAATAATATTCAATTATCAGAAACAAATTCTTTTTACGGACCCTTTTTGCGAGCCGACGCAAAGTTTGTTCGTCGTCCAATGGAAAGGCCAGAATCAAATCCGAGAGTGAATTTCCAAATGACCTTTTCGAGCCCCACAAACGAAATAAAAGACGGGCCAAAATCGACTGTCGCCAGAGAGAAGATGACGAGCGTAATCAACACGTCAATTAACAAACGTCAAGCGACAAGTATTATTATCTCTATCTTTCTCCCTCACCTCTTTAGTCTCACGGTTCACCCGTCTACCCTTTTTTAAACTTGATAACCCTTTATAACTGAGCGATAATTTCAAAGACACTCCTACCCAACGATAACGCTCATACATACATACACACAAGTTACTACTACGAACTCTTGATACTCTTAACTCCTTGCTACTGTTTTCTCATGAACGTTAAACTTCTACCAATTCATGTTATTCTGTTCTATTAAAAATGTTCTATTTAAACAGACAAAAGGTATGCTTTTATTCTTTCACTAATCCAACTTTTGATAACCTTCTGATAATTTTGATAAAGCCTATAAGTTGTAGGAAGTTCGGTTATGTTTGACACAAGGCCAATTTAATAAACATTAGCCATCTCCTTACTGCTACAGTGGTGACCTACTTTTGCCAGAAGACAAAGTGTAAAATATAGTGCTAGTATGTATATAACTTAAATTTCTTGTCAGTTTCTAAGAAGTATTAATATGGCGAGAGACGCTGAGGGTTAAGTAAAATAACTTAAGGTTAAACAAAGGATAATATCGGAGTGCTGATGGCTCAGAATAAAGTAAACATTTAATGAAACACTTGAGGAATAAATATTAAATTGTTTTGATCCACGTAGTAATAGTAACGGTGAGATTCTCCGTTTCCATTCAGAAAACAATAGACATTTATTGAGCAAACAGTTACCAATACTGTCGGTTAAAATTTGTAAAGTTTTTTCTTTAAGATTTTTTAAAGGAAAATAAGCTCCTCAAGTCCACTAACTGTTATCGCTCTTTCAATTACTGATAGGAGTTATTTCCTAACATTTTGTATAATGTAGCGTGGAACTTCAGCATCTTAAATATATTATTTCCCCTTTTAGAAATCTTCAAGTGATATAGTTTACGTTACGCTTAGGCCAGTATGTCAGACTTAGTTTCGTATTAAACGATGATGAACAAATGTATATATTTATTTTTAGCATATATATGGTGTTCCATAATGATGGAACACATTTTAAACTAGCAGTATAACCCGGCGTTGCTCGGGTGTAATGAAAGCTTTAAAACTAATCCATGGTCCTGGAGCTCAGACTCTTTGGATGTTGGCACGAAAGACGAAAAAGCAATTGTTGTTTCCAGTTAAAGCGAAACCGTAGACTGAAAGAAAAATGAATGGATGTAAGTCAAATTTTGATTTCCTGGTATCGATATCAAATAAGTTTTTTCGTCGTAAACTGAATTTTGAGAGCTAAATAAGTCCTCTGAGTAAATGGTATCATGGCTGAGACTAAGAACTACAATTATACCTACTTAGAGCCAAACCCGAAGCAAAAACTAAAATAAAAGGGCTGAAAAAAATCCAGACATACAGGCAGATAAACAAACACACACACAAAAATCTTGTCTTTTATATATATATATATATATATATTATCGATTTTCTGCACTATTGTAAGAACTGCAACCTTGAAAGTTCTGAATATCATTTCTTATGTCTTTGTCTATGAGTGTATCAAATTTGATTAAAATCGGACCACTCCATCTATAACCGATTTTTTCGATTATGGATCTTCGATATTTATCGGTGGTACCTCGACATAAAATCTCGCTAAGAACACTCGCAGACGCTTATAGTACAACTGTGTAAATTTTCAAGAAAATCGGTTCAGGAGTTTTGGAGTCTATAGGTAACGGACACACACACAGACACACACAGAGAAAAAGTTTCATTTATAAATAAGTTTAGATACATTTATTTTGGATTATAAAAATGACAGAAAGCAACAAGTATATTTATTCCATATATTTATTCCATTACGCTTGTTCAACATATAAATCAACGCTCATGCGCTAAATTGAAAATGAAGATGGGGACAAATCACTAGTCGAAGCTCTATATAAGTGGACATTGAAATTAACACCCGGCGCTCTGTCATTTTTATTGGGCACTTTAACCATGCCTTAAAACTGTTTGTTATCTCACACACACACACACACACACACACACACACACACACACACACACACACATATATATATATATATATATATATATATATATAGACAGAAATCTGAGCAAGAGCCAACAACCGACCACGGTTTCGAGCCGTTAGGCGAAATCTAGGTAGGTTTATTGGCTCTTGCTTAGATTTCTGTCTTTGTTTGCTCTACTTTCGTATTGAGCGCTTTAGTGTTAGGGTTTTCGTCTAATTCAAGTAATTTTATTTGATTTACCCAACAAATGCTTTAACAAGAAAGCGATATCATTAAACTATTTGTTTTTGTGGTTTGGCATTTCTCACCATGGCTCTCCTCCTTATGTATGTATTGACATTTTGTTGTACGCAAAAACGTATATATATATAAATAAATAAATAAATAAATATATATATATATATATATATATATTTTCTTTTAATAATTTATTTTCCATTTTCTTATATAATTTTTAATTTACTTTTTAAAAATTTTTAAAAATATATTTATAATGTAATACTACTATTGGTTATATTTTAATTTGTTTTAAAAAGTATGATTTACGATTTATTTTTAGACCGTAAATACATCCCATTATCTTTAAAACTAAATTTTAATGTTAAATTTCCATGTCATGTTTTTCTAAGAAATCAGATGAATTGCAATAGACGCTGGTGTCGATCTGAGACGTTGACTTTAACTTCCTTTCTCTTTATACTGTTCATTCTCTCTTCCTTTTCTTTTTACTTTTCTTTCTCTTCTTTCCGTTTATTATTTTTCTATATTATTCTATTTTCTTTCTTTTTGTTTAGTGTTTTTTGAATGAGCGAGAAAATGTTTTTGTAGATTACTGTTACAAATGTCCATTCTCGATATGGGCACGTGTGTGTCTGTATGAAATTCTTTTCTGCATTATTTTGAATATTAACTGTTGTATCATTTTGATATATATATATATATATATATATATATATATATATATATATATTAGTTGAATATATTATGCTCTCATTACGATTGAGTTCTCTAGAGAAGAACATTTTCAAAACAGTTTCCACTATATAAGCGTGACTCTTTAGAAATGAATTGAGTTCTTTCCGTGATTGGCGTGTGTATACACTGCTTATATACAACACGTTAAAAGTTCCCTTCTCTGATTCCATGCGCCTATGGCTTAGGGAGCAGCGACACCAAGTCGGTCGAGTTTCGATCTCGGCCAGTAACAAGTGGATGTGTGTAGCCACACTGATGAGCTGTGATACAGCGAAACAGGCGGGTATGTGGATCATTAATATACATTAGTTAAATATATAGATCGGAATCTGACAAGATAATAGAATAAAGAAAAGCGAACAAACAGGAAACCTATCACAATCTAACACGTTTCACTTTTATTAAAGCTTCTTCAGAGGCCTAGAAAAACATGAAAAAAACAAAAACAAAAAACAACAACAACGACAACAAAATATTGTCTCTTTGCTTTTTCATTTATTTTTAAACAGTGGAAACATAATACCTTTGCGAATGGCTAGGGAAGTGGGTGAAAGAGCCTGGGAAATTAATTACGCAACATATTTTACATTCCTTATCTACAGCAAATAGGAAACATGTAACAATGCTGGAAAAATTAAATTTAAACTTATTAAAATTCTTCCTTGTTAGTCGTTTTCCAAGAAACACACACACACACACACACACACACACACACACACACACACACACACACACATGTATATATATATATATATATATATATATATATATATATTTACGCTCTCACACCCTGATTGAGCACTCTGGAAGAATCGTAGACTTTGAAAAAACAGGAGCTACTGTAGCGTCTACGCATCCCTAATTTAGTAATGAATTAGAGCACTCTGGCTACGGCGTATGATACATTATACGCTAAAAGTCTGCCTCCTTCTACCGAGCTCGGTCGGGGTTCAATCCTGGATTAAAAAGCAATCGGATGTCTAACTGTACTGATGATCTATGATACAGCGAAACAGATCTGTCTGCGGATGACTATATATATAGAAAGAGAGAGAGAGAGAGAGAGAGAGAGAGAGAGAGTTCAGTTATGATAATGTTTGGCGTCAAGATTGTTGCTTTTCAGTAGTTTTACTGATAAAATGTATTTTGGCCCCAGATTCTTTTATTGTAAAGTGCTCGATATCGAGGTAGAGATAAAGTGTTGATAGTTTTAGTGCAGAAAATTCGTCACTTTAACTGAGCAGGATCATGTCGAAAATTTGAAGTCAACATCAACCTGTTCAGTTAAAGTGCCAAATCTTTTGCACTAAAACTACACACACACACACACACACACACACACACACACACACACACACACACATATATATATATATATATATATATATAGTGACTTGAATTAATAAATATATATATGGGGAGGGTGCACATATGCATAGTATCATAATTCAGATGTTAATGAAACAGTGCTCAGAGTATGAACAGAGATTTATTATATATATTAATAAGTATACATATTGTCTTACGTCTATGGCACGACTCGGAGTTTCATGCGTTATGCAATCGTCAGGTGCATATTTTAAACAGACAGCTTAACAGATTTGAATTTAAGCAAACTCGATGTTCACGGAAATTAATTCTTATAAAGTTAAGTTACTGCATTTTTAATAACTAGAGTAAAAATTTAAATATTCTAAGATTACATGTAGATAAAAATTTAATTTTGAAATACAAAATAAAATAAAATAAAAATTAGAAAATATTACAATAAAGAAAGAATAAGTCAGTCACTTAAGTGCCATACGTGAAATACGCTTGGGCGATCATGTCTCGAAAGTGATATGACTGACTGGGCAGAAGATTATCCCGTAGTAGGTTGCCATTGCTTTCCGCGGTAGACTGGTTGCCGGCCAAGGCTATAGAACCCAATCTGTCCTGTTATTTAACCCATAACTGGAGGGAAGAGACGGATTAATACCTTTCCCAAGGGTATTTGCGCGTAAGTGAATGCAATGAATTCAACCTCGGCTTCCCGATTTCTCGTTCCGAGCCTATATCCACTGGACCACAACGTACATCCTAAACAAACAATATATATATATATATATATATTTTGTCATTCGCAGACAGATATGTTTCGCTGTATCACAGCTAATCAGTAGGGTTAGACTCCGATTGCTACATAACCCAGACTCGAAAGCCGACTGAATTGGCGTCAGTCGGCGACTCTACCCCTGGGCCACGGGGCGTTCGAAATTTTAATAAGAAAGTAAAGGAGCGTAAAGCATGAAATGTAAAAAATTAAGTATTCAAATATTACATGTAATTAAAAAAGTTAAAATTATAAAATGTAAAAAAAAAAAAATAAAAATAAAAATAAAAATTTAAATTTAAATTTAAAATTAAAATTTAGAATTAAAATTAAAAATTAAACAATGGAGGAAGCTAAAATTAAAGGGGATTAATTCATAATTTTCCGTGTATTCAAGATTCTTTTCTTTTCAAAACACAAATTTAGACAATTCTTGTATAATTTGTGTTTCGAAAAAAAAATTATAAGAACATACAAAGTATTATATAAAATCTTAACCATCACATCTTGCCTGTCATTTTCAATAAAACCTACATAAAAGAGAGATTGCTGGCCAAATACACAATATATATATATATATGGATATCAGTCAGTTAAGTGCCATACATGACACACGCTTGGGCTATCATGTCTAGAAAGAGACATGACTGACTTGGCAGTAAGTTGCCATTGCTTTCTGCGGTGGACTTGTTGCCTGCCAAGGCTATAGAACCCAAACTGTCCTATTATTTAACCCATAACTAGTCGGGTTGAACCGGTTTCCTCCCCGACGGAAAAAGTCTCATTGGGATTTGTTTAAGGGCAGGGTCCCAAATTCTACGCTGTTATTTAACCCATAACTGGAAGGAAGGGACGGGTTAATACCTTTCCCATGGGTACCAGTGCGTAAGTGAAATGCAGGGCATTTAACTGGAATTCGAACTCGGCTCACCGATTTCTCTTTCCGAGCCGATATCCACTGCACCACAACGCACATCAGTCACTAAATGCTTACAGCACCTGGTATTCCCAAGCGGTCACCCTTCTAAGTACTGACCAGGCTCAACTTCGGTGATCGAACGGGAACCGGTGTATTCAACGTGATATGACCGTGAGTGTATATATATATGGATATAAGCTAGTATAAATGGATGGATTAGTTTTATGGAGTCAAACATACACCAGTATCTAAAGAGTTAAAAATTCCTTTACAGGTCAGCCTCTTCACGACGACATGGGCAATCCCAGACAGATCTGATGCCAATGCCTAAGTCCGAACTCCTTTCACTCTTTTCCTCTTCCCCTATCTTTCTTCTTATTTTTATTTTTTATTCTATTTCCATTTTTATTTTTATTTTTAGCCTTCTCTTCAGTTAAAGAAAATGTTTATTCCGGCAAAATGTTTTGTACCAAATGGAAGGAATATTGTAAGGTCTGATGAAATGAGCTAATTGGCTCATAGAAATGAATTATAGTTTATATCCACTTGAAATGACGTGCTGAGGTTTCCTTTATAAATATATTGCTCTGGATAACATACACTGAGCTTTCTATATAGATATAACAATATTTTATATTAAGTTAATCTTGTTGGATTATTCTCACCGTTTACGGACTGGACACACACACACACACACACATACATACATACATACATACATATATATATATATATATATATATATATATATATATATATATATATTGCGGGTGTTCTAAATTTAAATTTAAATTTAAATTTTTATTAACATGTAACCGTAGAATATTTAAATTTTTAATTTTGTTATTAAAAAAGCAGTAACTTAACTTTATGAGATTTAATTCACATAAACACTGAGGGAACTTAAATTCAAATCTATTAAACCGTCAATTTGAAATATGCATCTGATGTTTTCATAACGCATGAAACTCTGAGTTGTGCCATAGACGTAGGATAATATATATATATATATATATATATATATATATATATAATTAATAAATAAATAAATCATCTGCATACAGGCCTGTTTCGCAGATCATCAATGTAGCTAGATTAAATGACCACCTGAAGCCATAACCGAAATCCGACTGACTTATCAGCAGCCGGATATTTACCCACCAAGTCACTGGCGGATGTTCGGGAAAGGGATGATTTCAAAGCGTGAAATACATTTACACCAATGTAAATGCCCCAGCAATATATATGTTGGAGCAATGTCTTACATGTGGTTAGCTGGATTTTTAGCTGGATTTTTCATTGTATAATATTTAATCTATGTAATTAATATTCATTATTGAAGTAATAAGGAAGAGAGGTATTTTGAAGCATAAATAGATTTAACTGTGTATTATTTTTCCTCAATTAGGCCTCGGATTTATTGATAGCCATTCCTATATTCATGCGTTGACTATCAGCATGTTTTTGCGTACGCCCCGCTAGCGATGACCCATATTTCAGTAATATGGTCCGGAAAGCGTGCTTGTACGTGACTGGCTCAATCGAACGACGATATTATTTGATTTGATTCGATGCTCGTCCTTAACGTTTCCAGCGCTGTTTGAGTCACTCTCGTAGCACGCTATTCAGGTGCATCGCTATTAACGCTGAGGTTGCAGTTTTCGAAATATGCCCAGAACGTTAAAAGGAAAATCAAGGACAAGGAAAGCTTCCTGAAACGAGACGGCGTGTCGGGTGTAAACATGAAAAATATTTGCCGTCAGATCTTCTTCTTCTACGTACCGTGTCCCTTCAGGACGTAGGTGATCATGGTCTTTCTCTTCTCCCTATATTGGCTCTTAACACGCTTTCTCCTGTTACTCCACCCAAGCCCCACTCTGCCATCAAGTATTTTACGCGTTGCTTTTCCCTGTTTCTCTTTCCCTCTATCTGACCTGTGAGTATCTGATTCTCCAAGCCTTCCTTCCTCATTACATGTCGCAGGAACTTTAGCTGTCTTTTCTTGATGTTAAGTATTAGTTTCCTTTTTATTTTTACATCCCCTGCAAAATCTCATCCTTATGTTTCATCATATGTTTGGTCCATGGTATTCTCAGCATCCTTCTGTAGAACCACATTCGGTTGTTTCAAGTTTCTCTATCTTTGAACAGATTGTCCAACATTCACTGTCATATTGAAGAACAGACATCACACAGCAATCCAGTACTTCTTTGTTTCTTCTTTGTTTCCCAGACAAATTTTCCTGTCTCTTAATACTCTGCTTAGCTTCTTGAATGCATTGATCACCAAAGTTACACAGCGTCGTACCTGATTCGTCCTTCTTTTATGTGTTGTGTTTCTTCAGAGCGTAAGCGATCATGGCCCTCCATATCTTCCTGTCCCTTGTATCTCTTAATAAGTCTTGTCTTTTTGATAATTCACCCATAACTCGATCTACCATCCATTTACTCAATGTCATCAAGTATGTTACACGCTGTTTTCCAATGCTCCTTTTTCTGTCAATCTGTCCTGTCAGTATCAGATTTTCCAAACACCCTTTCCTCATCACGTGCTCCAGAAATTTCAACTTCCAATTCATGATTTTATTGATAAGTTTCCTTTTTGTTTCTAATTTCTCTATGTTTTATGGCTCACATGTTCAGTGAAAGGTATCCTCATCATCCTTCTGTAGAACCAGATTTCAGTTACTTCAAGTCTTTTTTTTTTCATCTGTGAAAATATTGTCCAGTATTCGCTGTAATACTAGCAGATCAGTACTTGGGTAATTGCAATAGTTTGTAAGGATAACAGAGTTAGCAGAAAAGACTGAGGAATCATCAGAACGGAGTTGAAATTCTATCTAGATTTGTTAAATTAATTTACGTTAGAAAGAGTATGAATCAATATTTCTCTCTGTTTATGAATTTGAAGATCACACTTGCATCATTAGGAACGAGCAGCATATCTTTATACAATCATTATATGTACTCAGAACATGTGGAATCGTTTTCTGTCCTCAAGTACATATAGAATCATTATATGTCCTCAAGAACATATGAAGTCATTTTCTGACATCAAGTTCATATGGAATCATTATATGTCCTAAAGAACATATGGAATCATTATATACCCTCAAGTACATATAGAATCATTATATGTCCTCAAAAACATATGAATTTATTTTCTGTCCTCAAGTACTTATAGAATTATTAAATATCCACAAGTACATATGGAATCATTATATACCCTCAATAACATATGAAGTTATTTTCTGTCCTCAAGTTCATATAGAATCATTATATATCCTCAAGAACATATGGAATCATTATATATCCTCAAGTACATATGGAATCATTATATGTCCTCAAGTACATATAGAATCATTATATATCCTCAAGTACATATGGAATCATTATATGTCCTCAAGAACATATGAAGTTATTTTCTGTCCTCAAGTACATATAGAATCATTATATATCCTCAAGTACATATGGAATCATTATATATCCTCAAGTACATATGGAATCATTATATATCCTCAAGTACATATGCAATCATTATATGTCCTCAAGAACATATGAAGTTATTTTCTGTCCTCAAGTACATATAGAATCATTATATATCCTCAAGAACATATGGAATCATTATATATCCTCAAATACATATGGAATCATTATATGTCCTCAAGAACATATGGAATCATTATATATCCTCAAGTACATATGGAATCATTATATATCCTCAAGTACATATGGAATCATTATGTGTCCTCAAGAACATATGGAATCATTATATATCCTCAAGTACATATGGAATCATTATATATCCTCAAGTACATATAGAATCATTATACATCCTCAAATACATATGGAATCATAATATGTCCTCAAGAACATATAGAATCATTATATATCCTCAAGTACACACGGAATCATTATATATCCTCAAGAACATATGAAGTTATTTTCTGTGCTCAAGTACATATGGAATCATTATATGTCCTCAAGAACATATGAAGTTATTTTCTGTCCTCAAGTACATATAGAATCATTATATGTCCTCAAGTACATATAGAATCATTATATACCCTCAAGTATATATGGAATCATTATATGTCATCCCGAACATATGAAGTTATTTTCTGTCCTCAAGTACATATAGAATCATTATATATCCTCAAGAACATATGGAATCGTTATATGTCCTCAAGAACATATGGAATCATTATATGACCTCAAGTACATATAGATTCAGTATATATCCTCAAGTACATATGGAATTATTATATGTCCTCACGAACAAATAAAATTATTTTCTGTCCTCAAGTACATATAGAATTCATTATATGCCCTCAAGAACATATGGAATCATTTTATATCCTCAAGTACATATGGAATCATAATATGTCCTCAAGTACATATGGAATCATTATATGTTCTCAAGTACATATAGAATCATTATATATCCTCAAGTACATATGGAATCATTATATGTCCTAACGAACATATGAAGTTATTTTCTGTCCTCAAGTACATATAGAATCATTATGTATCCTAAAGTACATATGGAATCATTATATGTTCTCAAGTACATATAGAATCATTATATATCCTCAAGTACATATGGAATCATTATATGTCCTCAAGTACATATAGAGTCATTATATATCCTCAAGTACATATGGAAACATTATATGTCCTCAAGAACACATGAAGTTATTTTCTGTCCTCAAGTACATATAGAATCATTATATATCCTCAAGTACATATGGAATCATGATATGTCCTCAAGTACATATGGAATCATTATATATTCTCAAGTACATATGGAATCATTATATGTCCTCAAGTACATATAGAATCATTATATATTCTCAAGTACATATGGAATCATTATATGTCCCCAAGTACATATAGAATCATTATATATCCTCAAGTACATATGGAATCATTATATGTCCTCAAGAACATATGAAGTTATTTTCTGTCCTCAAGTACATATAGAATCATTATATATCCTCAAGTACATATGGAATCATTATATGTCCTCAAGAACATATGAAGTTATTTTCTGTCCTCAAGTACATATAGAATCATTATATATCCTCAAGTACATATGGAATCATTATATGTCCTCAAGAACATATGGAATCATTTTATATCCTCAAGTACATATGGAATCATAATATGTCCCCAAGTACATATAGAATCATTATATATCCTCAAGTACATATGGAATCATTATATGTCCTCAAGAACATATGAAGTTATTTTCTGTTCTCAAGTACATATAGAATCATTATATATCCTCAAGTACATATGGAATCATTATATGTTCTCTAGTACATATAGAATCATTATATGTCCTCCAGAACATATGAAGTTATTTTCTGTCCTCAAGTACATATAGAATCATTATATATCCTCAAGTACATATGGAATCATTATATGTCCTCAAGAACATATGAAGTTATTTTCTGTCCTCAAGTACATATAGAATCATTATATATCCTCAAGTACATATGGAATCATAATATGTCCTCAAGTACATATAGAATCATTATATATCCTCAACTACATATGGAATCATTATATGTCCTCAAGAACATATGAAGTTATTTTCTGTCCTCAAGTACATATAGAATCATTACATATCCTCAATACATATGGAATAATTATATGTCCTCAAGAACATATGGAATCATTTTATATCCTGAAGTACATATGGGATCATAATATGTCCTCAATTACATATAGAATCATTATATATCCTCAAGTACATATAGAATCATTATATGTCCTCAAGGACATATGAAGTTATTTTCTGTCCTCAAGTACATATAGAATCATTATATATCCTCAAGTACATATGGAATCATTATATGTCCTCAAGTACATAGGGAAGCATTATATATCCTCAAGTACATATTGAATCATTATGTGTCCTCAAGAACATATGGAATCATTATATATCCTCAAGTACATATGGAATTATTATATGTCCTCAAGTACATATAGAATCATGATATATCCTCAAGTACATATGGAATCATAATATGTCCTCAAGTACATATAGAATCATTATATATCCTCAAGAACACATGGAATCATTATATGTCCTCAAGAACATATGAAGTTATTTTCTGTCCTCAAGTACATATAGAATCATTATATATTCTCAAGTACATATGGAAGCATTATATGTCCTCAAGTACATTAGAATCATTCTATATACTCAAGTACATATGGAATCATTATATGTCCTCAAGAACATATGATGTTATTTTCTGTCCTCAAGTACATATGGAATCATTATATATCCTCAAGTACATATGGAATCATTATATGTCCTCAAGTACATATAGAATCATTATATATCCTCAAGCACATATGGAATCATTATATGTCCTCAAGATCATATGGAATCATTATATATCCTCAAGTACATATGGAATCATTATATGTCCTCAAGAACATATGGAATCATTATATATCCTCAAGTACATGTAGAATCATCATATATCCTGAAGAACATATGGAATCATTATATATCCTCAAGTACATATGGAACCATTTTATTTCTTCAAGTTCATATAGAATCATTACATGTCCTCAAGTACATATGGAATCATTATATGTCCTCAAGAACATATGAAGTTATTTTCTGTCCTCAGGTACATATAGAATCATGATACATCCTCAAGTACATATAGAATCTTTATATGTTTCCAAGTACATATAGAATCATTATATATGCTCAAGTACATATGGAATTATTACATGTCCTCAAGTACATATAGAATCATTATATATCCTCAAGTACATATGGAATCATTATATGTCCTCAAGAACATATAGAATCATTATATATCCTCAAGTACATATGGAATTATTATATGTCCTCAAGTACATATAGAATCATTATATATCCTCAAGTACATATGGAATCATTATATGCCCTCAAGAACATATGAAGTTATTTTCAATCCTCAAGTACATATAGAATCATTATATATCCTCAAGTACATATGGAATCATTATATATTTTCAAGTACATATGGAACCATTTTATTTCCTCAAGTACATATAGAATCATTATATATTCTCAAGTACATATGGAATCATTATATGTCCTCAAGTAAATATAGAATCATTATATATCTTCAAGTACATCTGGAAGCATTATATGTCCTCAAGAACATATAGAATCATTATATGTCCTCAAGAACATATGGAATCATTATATATCCTCAAGTACATATGGAATCATTATATGTCCTCAAGAACATATGAAGTTATTTTCTGTCCTCAAGTACATATAGAATCATTACATATCCTCAATACATATGGAATAATTATATGTCCTCAAGAACATATGGAATCATTTTATATCCTGAAGTACATATGGGATCATATTATGTCCTCAACTACATATAGAATCATTATATATCCTCAAGTACATATGGAATCATTATATGTCCTCAAGAACATATGAAGTTATTTTCTGTCCTCAAGTACATATAGAATCATTATATGTCCTCAAGTACATATAGAATCATTATATATCCTCAAGTACATATTGAATCATTATATGTCCTCAAGTACATATAGAATCATTATATATCCTCAAGTACATATGGAATCATTATATGTCCTCAAGAACATATGGAATCATTATATATCCTCAAGTACATATGGAATTATTATATGTCCTCAAGTACATATAGAATCATTATATATCCTCAAGTACATATGGAATCATAATATGTCCTCAAGTACATATAGAATCATTATATATCATCAAGTACATATTGAATCATTATATGTCCTCAAGCACATATGAAGTTATTTTCTGTCCTCAAGTACATATAGAATCATTATATATCCTGAAGTACATATGGAATCATTATATGTCCTCAAGTACATATAGAATCATTATATATCCTCAAGTACATATGGAATTATTATATGTCCTCAAGTACATATAGAATCATTATATATCCTCAAGTACATATGGAATCATTATATGTCCTCAAGAACATATGGAATCATTATATATCCTCAAGTACATATGGAATTATTATATGTCCTCAAGTACATATAGAATCATTATATATCCTCAAGTACATATGGAATCATAATATGTCCTCAAGTACATATGGAATCATTATATATCCTCAAGTACACATGGAATCATTATATGTCCTCAAGAACATATGATGTCATTTTCTGTCCTCAATACATATGGAATCATTATATGTCCTTATATATCCTACCCTCACACTTCTCCCTGTTACTGCTTACTTAAGGACAGCTTAAACTAGCCAGAATTATCTGAGTGGGAAAAACAAAATGAAGATAATTTTCGAAATTTTCTTTACTTTTTTCTCTCAGTCGGCCTGCAAATGATAATTTTAGCTAGGCTGATTGATCTTATTTTGCTGTATTTTTTTATTTTTTTTTACTCTTCTTTTTTGGTTCTTATCTTTTTTCTATTATTTTATTTTTTTCTTGTTTTGTTTTGTTACTAACCTAAGTTCTCTACTAGTCACTCTTGTAATGCACTTCGACTATGATTGTGTAAATTGTTTTTGATTATCAAATTTAGTTTCAACTTATACTAAGTTAAAACTGAGTAAACTTCAGTCATTCTTGTATTTTTTTTAATTGGAGTAGACAGTACCTACTATCGCCCGGTCTCACACTCCACCCGCTTCTTTTGGACAGGAGTAGAGGTGATCGCCTTGTTTCTTGGTTAGGAAGGGGTTCCCGGGTCATCTCTCTTTTTTGGCCTTGATATCGGTTCGGCTGGAAGCTCTATGCAGTTGGTGAGTATGGCGGCAACGTCTCTTCATTCTGAGGATACCGGGTTGGCAGTTTCCTGGTTGCTGCTTCCGACTGGTAATTAGGAGCCCGAACTCTTGCGTAGCGTCTTGAGAGGCTGCTCTGATCAACAGTTGAATAATATCGGGGTTCCTGTAGTGTCATTTCGCGCATGGACGGGCGTCCCTGCATGAATTTCCGATGGGCAACCCCGAGGCCACATTATGCCGCAGGCGGCGTCATTCACCATCCATCTCCTGCTGCAATTAGTGACCATCTGACCCTACTCTAGACCTCTTTCTATCCATAACTAAACCACCATGAAATTAAACAAATGAAACAGCAAGACTAAACCAGCTAGTCATAAAACGCCCAAACCTATCTGCGTTTCCTTCACAAACATACGAGGTATTCGCAGTAACTTTAATAGTGTAGAATCATTCCTTCTAACTAACTCACCCGATATCTTAGATATATGTGAGACTAACGTTGACCCTTCTATCCTCGGAGCTGTTCGTTCCTGGTTACCTTCCCCTTTTCAGGAAGGACTCCAATATCCATATGCATGGGCTTGGTGTATATGTCAGCGAACAACTCCCTCTAGCCAGGGTCACATCTCTTGAATCCCTGGATTATTCTTTCATGTGCTTCCGTCTCTCGGCTAGCTATCTCGTCTTCCTCTACCGCTCCCCCTCCTCCTCTGACTGTACGGTACTTTATAGCATCTCTACTAATATCGACAGGGCCATTTCTTCTCACCCATCTGCCCATATATTTGTGTTTGGCGATTTTAACGCCCACCACACAAAGTGGCTTGAAAACTCAGCCACCGACCTTGCTGGGATCCGCACCATGTATTTTTCAATAACCCAAGCTCTAACGCAAGTGGTGGACTTCCCCACGCGTTTCTCTAATAACCCTAACGGAAGGGACTCTTTACTTCCATTCCAGACTTCTGCACTACCAGGCAGCTCTGCCTCCTCGGAAACTCTGACCACGCCGTAGCTTCCGTCAACATCTCAATCCGCGCTAACTCTACCCAAGAAAACCAGACCAGCAGAATATCATACTGCTACCAGAGAGCAGACTGGGACTCGTTCCGAGACATCCTCTGCAACGTCCCCTGGAACAACGTCTTCGATCTACCTATCGAAGACTGTGCGTCCGAGGTCTCCTCTTGGGTTAAGGCTGGCATCGATGCTTTTATCCTGGCCAGGGAATTCCAGCTAAAATTAAATTCGTCCCCCTGGTTCTCACCCGCTTGCTCGGCCGCCATTACCCACCGGAACCATTTCTTCCGGCTCTATCGAAGCTGCTCGTCGAACCAAAACAGGCGCCTTTTCGCCTCAGCACGTAATAAGTGTAAAAAAGTACTGAACGAAGCTAAGAGGGCGTTTGCTACCAGAATGAGGCAACGCATAGCATCCTCTAAGTTTGGCTCCAAAGATTGCTGGCGACTCTGCAAAAGCGTGCTCAACAAGAGCAAGACTTCAATACCCCCACTAATCAATGAATTTGAAGTTCTCACCTGCCCAACGGACAAGGCTGAATGCTTTGCCCGTAGATTCTCCACCAATTCGACACTGGACTCGTTAGGAATACCTACACCCGACTTCCCACCCAGAACTAAGGCTCAACTAAATAACGTCCACATTACACCCTCGCTGGTCTCCAAGATAATTGCACAACTTGACCCACACAAATCGAGCGGCGGTGATGGAATCCCAATCATAGTACAGCAGAAATGTGCCCCAGAACTCTCCTCTGTCCTCTCTAAACTCTATAACCTCTGCCTATCTGCTTCCTGTTTTCCTGCTTGTTGGAAGTCCTCCTGTGTAGTTCCTATATTTAAGAATTCTGGCGAACCCTCAGACCCCGCCAATTACCGTCCTATTAGTCTCCTTCCGATCTTCGGCAAAGTTTTCGAAGCCATTATCAACGCCGAGATGATTCAGCATCTCACGGACCACAGGCTTCTCTCTGACAAACAGTACGGGTTTCGCTTCACCAGGTCTACTGCTGATATGCTAACGACCATTACCGAGTACATATACCAGGCACTCGACAAGAATGGTGAAGCCCGAACCGTTGCTTTGGATATCTTCAAAGCATTCGACAGGGTCTGGCATGCTGGCCTCTTGTGCAAATTGCGGAGCTATGGGATAACTGGACATCTGTTTGACCTCATCCAGTCATTCCTCTCTAACCGTACATTGAAGGTAGTATTAAATGGGCATGCCTCCCAAAACTACCATACGAACGCGGGCGTCCCTCAAGGTTCTAGCCTAAGTCCGTGGCTCTTTCTGATGTACATTAATGATCTCCCCGACGTCATTAGATCCCAAGTAGGCACCTACGCCGATGACACAACAATCTACTCTCGCCTCGATCAAAAACCAGATGTAGGCAACAAAGCGAACCTCGCTGCCGAGCTTGAAAAGGACCTCCTATCCGTAGTGGCCTGGTGTAGGAAATGGCTAGTAAATTTCAATGCATCTAAAACGAAGCTGTTATCAACTAACCACCATAGACAGTCGCATCTACCTTCCATTAGCATGGGACAAGCTTGCTTCCCAGAGAGTAAAACATTACGCCTCCTTGGCCTTACACTTTCGGCGGACCTCAAATGGAATGACTATATCGAATCCATTGCCAAATCTGCCGCTATGAAAGTCGGTTCCCTGTGCAGGGCCCGGAAGTTTCCCCCCCTGAATCTATCCTGCACATATACAAATCTACCATCCGCCCGTGTATTGAATATTGTTGCTATATCTGGTCGGGTGCCCCTGCTGCTCTCCTTGGGCTTCTTGATCTGTAACGTGGTTGATACTGACTTGGGAGACCGGCTGCAACCACTCTCTCACCGGCTTCCCTGTGCCTCTTCTACAAGTACTTTCATGTCTTTTGCTCCGATGAACTTAGATCACTGGTGCCGCCTAAGCACGAATTTACACGAGATACTAGATTAGCAACTAGGTCCCACCCTTTTACAGTTGAACAGATAAGATGTAACCGTAAATTCTACTCCAACAGCTTCTTTTCTCGCACTTCCCGCCTGTGGAACTCCCTTCCACAAGTCTGCTTTCCCGACAGCTACAATCTCCAGGTGTTTAAATGTAGGGTCAATAGACACCTCCTATCACACTAACTCCCAATTATTCTCAGAACACTCTCATCTACCGAACCCTCATTCTCGGTATCCTTGCCTGCCTATCACCCACCCTCTGACATTTCCTATGTTTAACCATCCTTTCTCCACTCTATGTAGCCCCCTGCGCAGTAGTGGCAGTGACATGCCTTGCTCGGGGTGAAACGCTTATAAAATAAAAACAAAAAAACAAAAACAAAAAGATCATATGGAATCATTATGTCTCCTCAAGAACATATGAAATTATTTTCTGTCTTCAAGTACATATGGAATCATTATATGTCCTAAAGAACATATGGAATCATTATATGTTTTCAAGTACATATGAAATTATTTTTAGTCCTCAAGTACATATGGAATCATTATATGCCCTCAAGAACATATGGAATTATTATATGTCCTCAAGTACAGATGGAATCATTCTATATCCTCAAGATCATATTGAATCATTATATGTCCTCAATTACGTATGGAATTATTTTCTGTCCTCAAGAACATATGGAATCGTCATATGTCCTCAAGAACATATCAGGTTTATAATCTTTTGGATGTAACTAATATAATAATTGTACATTATTTCCACTCTTCGTACTATTGTCTTTATCTTTATTGCAATGTTCACAGCTGTAACACTATTTATGCATGCGGAAAAATATAACACTATTTTAGCACGACGGCGCGAAAGAAATTATTATTAGTTGTATTATTAATTGTGCAGATTAATTGTTCCAATATGAGCAGAGAGAAAAATATCCTAATAGATAATAAAATCGGTTGCAATATGAGCGCTGCTAATGAATTATAAGCAGAGAGAAAATATTGCGAAATGAAAATATTGGAAACTAGCTGAGTGAATTAAAAAAAACATTTGCCGGGAAGGCAGCAGGTCAGACGGGGTCATCGTGTCGGCCAGCCATTGTTTGACAAAGCGGAAACAAGTGACTACCATTGAAAACCCTGACCCTTATAGCTGGTGAAAGTGAAAATTAAGCTGTAGCCAAAACATTGTTCGGATTATTGAAAAGAGATTGTCACAAATTTTTGATGAGGCCAAAAAGGTTAAATCCTGAAATTCTCAAATTATCCTGTGAACAGATTTTTAAACCTGAAAAAATAAATGATGTAATCAGTTGAATTAAGGGAAGAAAACGAAAAGAAATCATGTCTCTAGAAATATGGCTGAAAGCAAAGTAAGGAAGCAACTCCGCCTCAAAATTCGAAGACGGGGGTGATTTCATTGGCTAAAGATTTGATTTGCGCGGACACCTCACCTCTGTTATGCCTTCCCCAAGAGAATTTGGGACAAGCATAAAAATAGAGCCCTGGAGGGTCAAAATCATTTTTGGGTTTGCAGTCGAGATGTAACGACAAAGGAGTGACGGTTCCCAGCCTGGAAGCCACGACCGTAGAGGGAGAGACACTCGGCTCCGATAGAGTTCCTGACTAAAGATGTACAGAGACAGAGATAATTGCCACGCCGTTGGGTGTCAACCGTAGAAACAGAGACGGTCGCCTCCGATAGAGTTCTGGCTGAAAATGTAAAGAAACTGAGTCCAGCAGACCGACCGAAAAGAGTTAATGTCAAACAATGAACCAACAAGTTGTTGCGCTGTGCTAAGAAAGATAAGACGAATTACCGCATCCGCTATCCACCACACATAGAAACCAATTTACGGCAGTTTCCGTAAATCTGAGGTGAAAAGCTCGAATAAGACATTTTGAATCGTCACAAACTTGAAAATTCCGAGTGGAGTGAACAGACATTACCAACCAAAAGCTTGAATTAATGTTACAAAGGCAAATACTACTCTGATACGAAACTTTCGCTCCGTTGTAGAGATAATATATTGATGATTGTTATATTTTATTTCTTTTTTTTTTTGTATAATTTTTCTTTGTTTAATCACATCACCCCAAGCAAGACGGTAAGGCCACTGGTGTGCAGGGGGCTACTTAAGAGTGAATAGATTGGAAAAGAGAAAGCCGAAAACCACGTCCTAAACAGGGAACAAGGGATGAGCCTCTACACCTGTTCAATAGACGTGGATGGAGTGTGAACCGGGCGATAGTCCAGTCTATCTACTCCAATTGAAAAAAATAAACAAAAAAGAAAGTGAGAAGATTGGAAACCACGACCGAAGTCGAAGGAAAATGTACCGGGAACCCCTTCCTAAACAAGAAACAAGGCGATCACCTCTACTCCTGTTCAAAAGAAGGGGGTGGAGTGTAAAACCAGATTATGATGGGTACTATCTACTCGAAAAAAATGTTTTAACTTAGTATAAGTCGAAACGAGATTTAAACGCAAAAATTATTTACAATAGCAGAATACTACCCCTGTTAAAAAATTCAGACAAATTAAACACAAAAATGAAACAGACAAAAATTAAAATTAAAATAAAAAATTAAAATAAAAACGGAAATCAACAGACCAGGAAGGTAAGACAGACTGAAAAAGTTGAGCGGAAATACCGAACTATGATTCCGTTCTTTAATTTTCCCAGAGAATTTACTGGTGTTATCCGCCATCTTGGGTTAGTTGAAATCGGAAGAGAGAGAGAGAGGATGGCTCGCTGCGAAGAGGGGTTCATCATAATGACCGATGCTACACCGACCCTACCCTTAAAGAATTCCTTCAAACTGTGAAACCACTATGAAAACTTTCACCATTTACGTCGAAACGAGATTTAAACGCAAAACTTATTTACAATAGCAGAATACTACCCCTGTTGAAAATATGAAGACTTTTTTCCACAACTTATTCAGGCGTCATTCAATTTACTTTTGGTGCCGTTTTCATTAACCCAATTTGGCGAGCGCGTCCGGTCTGGTTAACTTAGTAAAGAGACAGCTAGCAAGATTTCACAGTGACTTTCTTGAAATCGAAATTCACAGCGTGGGCAAGGAAGAGCACCGTTGTAATAGACGACTTGAAAACCAGCTACTGTGTCGAAGCCATCACGACTAGCGGCCGGAATAGCCGCGTGTTACACAACGTTTTGACCGTTGTACGCCCCGGCCTTCTTCACATGCTAGGAATTTGCAACTAAGCCCTTTATTTCGATCACTATATAATTCTCATTGACATCTTTCTGATGTCATGTAGTTATCTCCCTTTAACTCTACTCTCCAAGTTATTTGTTCACTACTGTTGTAGCCAGGTATTGAACTCAACACTCTTTAGGTCAGATCACTGGAACTAATCAACCCCTATATCCACCGTATGCTACTATATATACAACGGTCTTTATTATAAGAGAGAGAATTAGACACAGTTAAAGGGTTTATTTTAAAATCGGACATTATTATCCCAAAACCATAAATATAATCAATGCATTTCGATATTCTTAATACCAGGATTAAGCTTAATCGCTCAATTAGACAATCCGGGATTCATGTTGAATCGTCCAAAAAAAGAACAATGTCAGGATTATGTTGAATAGACCAGTGTGGCAATACCAGGATTATGTTGAATCGTTCATAATATAAATGTCAGGATTATGCTAAATAGACCAGTGAGACAATACCAGGATTAAGCTTAATCACTCAATTAGACAATCCAGGTTTTATGTTGAAATGTCCAGAAAAACAGTGTCAGGATTATGTTGAATAGACCAGTGAGATAATACCAGGATTAAGCTTAATAGCCCAATTAGACAATCTGGGGATTAATTTGGACATGACAGAAGAACGCTGCCGACATTACGCTGAACCAGCCAGAAATAATCGAATGACATTATTCAGATTAACACTGGTATCATCCATTCTGAGTATTATAGTCAATGGCCCAGTAAGATACTACCTGGATTATGCTACCCTGTTTGTTTGTTTGTTTCAAGGTTTAATGACCTATCAATCCTTAAGGGATCATTTTAAGGTCATAACCAATGATTTTTGGGTAAGATTATTTTGTTTTTACAACATTTTTCTTTTCGAGTATCAAGATTCATTGGAATTTGTTTTTTTTTAAGAGCAGGGTCTCCAAGTCCTACCCTTGGTATTTAACCAATAACTGTAGGGAAGGGACGGATTAATACCTTTCCCAAGGGTACAAGTGCTTAAGTGAATGCAGGGTATTCAACTGGAATTCGAACTCGGCTCACCGATTTCTCTTTCCGAGCCGATATCCACTGCACCACAACGCACATCAGTCACTAAACGCTTACAGCACCTGGTATTCCCAAGCGGTCACCCATGTAAGTACTGACAGGCTCAACGTTGCTTAACTTCGGTGATCGAGCGAGAACCGGTGTATTCAACGTGATAGGCCGTAAGCCGTTACCCTGTCGTACGATATGAATACAACATTGTTATCGAACCAGATATAAGGAAATAAGAATTCGGAAGATTGTTTTGCACCAGCTTTTTAAGTTGTAATGACTTCTTTTCCTAAAAAACGAAAAAAAAAAGCAGAAGAAATTTGAGCGTTTATTTGGCGCCAATGTATAACTGAGACAAATGGCGGACCTCAAAACTGTATCTGCCTGCAATAGGGTTTTGTGTCACATGCAGCTTATTATCCTGTTGATATTAATTTAGTTCAGCCATTTATGGTCGGGCTTGGAATCAAATTACCAGCTGCTAAAGAATTTCAGTTATTAACTTTTGCAAACGTTGCAAAAAAAGATTAATGATGTTCTATTTTAAACTGGGAATAATCTTTCAGTAAACCAAAGAAAGAATAATCTTTCAGTAAACCAAAGAAAACAAAAATAAATTTAGAAATTTCCCGGGTTAAATATTTACTCGCAGATACCATGACCGTTTATGTACGATGCCTGTTTACTGATCAACAGAAAAGCAACAGAAAATGTCGAAAGATTCATTTTTTTTTTTTAATCATATCATCCCAAGCAAGGTGATAACGCCACTGATGCGCAGGGGGCTACGTAAGGGTAAAAAAAATGGAAAAGAGAAAGCCGGAAACCGCATCCTAAACAGGAAACAAGGGATGAGCCTCTTCACCTGTTCAATAGATATCACCGATTGATTGTTCGGCGACAAGCCCCATCGGTGACTTCATGGATTTTTCTAAATTTTCTGGTGCTTTGCTACCGATCAATCATTGTGAATGTTTATCATTTAGAACGGACACTCGATCGAAATCGAAACGCGTGTACTGTTCAAAAAGACGTTTTCAACCGAACATAACAGGGTACGAACCCTAGTTCAACATTTTATTGCATGGTTAAATGCGGCAACATTATTTAAACGTTGTACTGCAGTGCTGATTGCAGACACGGAAAGAAAACTACAAGACCTCCTACAGAAGGTAGCTGTAGAGAGTGACAAAAAAAAGGACTACAAATAAGCTGTAAAAAAACTGAATGCATGGTCATCAGCAAAAAGAGCAGCCCAATATGCCAAAAACAGGTGGGGGATACCAGAATCAAGCAAGTACAAAAATTTAAATACCTAGGAGATGGAAATGCGAAACAGAGATCCGAAGGCGAATTGGAATGGCGAAGGACGCATTCCAGAAGCTGAGTAAAGTACTAAGACACAGGAAAATTTCACTAGAAACAAAGAAGAGAGTGCTAGATTCCTATGTGATGTCAGTTCTTCAATACGGTAGTGAATACTGAAGAATATCATCGAAGATGAAGAAAAAATTAGAAGCAGCGGAAATGTGGTTCTACAGAAGGATGCTGCGGATATCGTAGACTGAGCATGCAAGCAATGATGAGGTGTTGGAAAGAATGGCAACAAAAAGAATATTAATAGGAAGAGACAACTGAAGTTCCTGGGACATGCATTGAGGAAGGATGGCTTGGAGAACCTGAGACTGACAGGCCGGGTAGAAGGAAAAAGAGACAGGGGAAAGGAGCGGATAACATATTTCAAGGGCCTGATCAGGTGGATGACGGAACGGGGGTTGCGAGTGTAACAGGAGAAAACATACTAAGAGCCACCAGGGATAGGAAGACGTGGAGAACCATAATCGCCTACGTCCTGAAGGGACAGCTCACATAGAAGAAGAAGAAGAAGAAAACTGCATGATTACATTTCACAGGATGAAAATAACCGTTTAGTATTTTACTGCATCATTTGAGTCGTTGGTTCGTTGATTAGGTTTAGTGCTATATTAACCCTTAGAAATTATTTAATACCGAAATTTAAATATTTTGTATGTAATGTCATTCATTCAGAGCAAAAGTATTCACCGCCAGGTCCGTGTTACATTTGCGGAAAATTACACTGGATGACGATTTGCCCGTCCAGAAAAAAAAAAACTGCCAGAATTGCGGTTAGGCTGGTCATTTCACAGCAAGTTGCTGGTACGCGAAAAAATCCAGAAGAACAAAAAATAAAATAAGACAGACGCTGTCAAGCGATAACATAGACGGAAATATGCGAAAATATGTAATAGTGAAAATATTAAATAAAACAATTAAATTCCAGCTGGACAGTGGATCTGACTTGACTATCATAAATTTGTATACGTGGAGGCGACTAAAAAAGAAAACATTATTGAGAACTAACAAAACGGCACGCTCGGTGACAGGGGAAAAATAAACATTTTAGGAGAAGTATTTCTTACAGTAACTTTAAATGGAACAACTAAAAAACTGAGAGCATATGTGATGAAAAATATTGAAAATTTGTTTGGTACAGATTGATCGAAAAGTTCAATTTGTGGGACTGTCCAATGAGTATGTTTTGTTGAAAAATAGAAACTACAACGTCCAAAATTGAAGACCTGAAACTGGAATTAAAGGAAAAATTCCCGGAAGGAAATCTATCAGAACTCTCGATATTTACCAGAGACCTCCCCACCGAGGCTGAATGGGGCACAAGGCTGATTTTTATTGTGGGAACTCGGAGTCCTTAAGCCCAGGAGGGAAATGCACAAAAATAAAAGCAAAATTCAAAAAGACAATCACACTTCCTAGAAAACGTTACTCTTGTGGCAAAAAAGTACTTTTTAAAGTATACAAGAATAATACGACGTTTTGGGAAGTTGGTACTATAAAACAAAGAGTGGGAGACCTGGACTACATGATACAAGGTCCCAAGAATATACATAAGCGCCACCAAAATCAAATAAGGAAAATGTCGGACAACTGACATGAATGATTTACCACCATCAAATGAAGAGCCAATAAATAGCATATTCGAGAATTTTGATCTCGAGGCAATCCAGGCTTCAACCATCTAGCAGGAAAAGGAAGTACACAGATCCTTTAATCGTCGACCCTAAACAAAAACAAAAAAAAAATATTAAAACTGCTTTCCGGGGGAAAAGCTCTTGAAAGTGGAGTGTTGTAGGGAGTTACCCACTTAATAAGGGACTTTTCTTTGCCTGTATTAACCGAGAGTTAATTACTCTCGAGGACGTGTGTAGGAGTGAGAGAGACTCTCGTCAGGACTTTCGTGTGGCGTGAGCAAGGGTGAGAGACACTTTGGTTCCCATTACGACTTCATTTCAGCGCAAGCTATTATTACTTTCCTTTTTATATCTCTTTGTATCTCTCTGTATCTCGTTGTATTTGTTTGCTGATTATTTATTTTATGGTCCCATACCGGATCCATATCACTATCTTTTCCTAATATGAAGTATAAGTTTTCATACTCTCCAGAACCTCATCGTTACTCAAATATTCTGTCCATGTTATCCTCAGTATCTTTCTGTAGAACTATATTTTGATTAATTCAAGTCTCTAATTCATCTTTGAGGAGATTGTCCAGAATTCATTGCCATATTGAAGAACAGAGATTACATAACAATCCAATACTCCCTTCTTTGTTCCGAGCGAAATTTTCTTGTCTCTTAATACTCTGGATGTGCGTTGTGGTGCATTGGATATCGGCTCAGAACGAGAAACCGGGGAGCCGAGTTCGAATTCCAACCGAATTCATTGCATTCACTTACGCACAAATACCCTTGGGAAAGGTATTAATCCGTCTATTTCTTCCAGTTATGGGTTAAATAACAGGGCAGATTGGGTTCTATAGCCTTGGTCGGCAACCAGTCTACCGCAGAAAGCAATGGCAACCTACTGCGGGATAATCTTTTGCCCAGTCAGTCATGTCTCTTTCTAGACATGATCGCCCAAGCGTGTATCACGTATGGTACTTAACTGACTTAATACGCTATTCAGCTTCTTAAATGCATCCTTGGCCATGCCAATTCGTCAGTGTCAGTGTCGCACTTTCCGTGTTCTGTGAGAACATTTTCCAGGTATTTAAATTTCTGTATATGCTTAATTTTAGTATTCCCGATCTGTAGTTTGCATTTTGTGCTCTTCTTTTTACCGATGACCATGCATTCAGTTTTCTTGTTTATTAGTAGTCCTTTCTTTCCGCTTTCTTTAGCTACCTTTTTGGTTTTGTAGTTTCTTTTCCGTGTCTGCTATCAGCACTCTTAGCTAGAAAAAATCATGTACGCCCAAACCCTCGTCATGATGACGTCTTCCTAGCTGTTCACACGGCTTGGTATAATTTTCACGCACTTTCCAATGATGCCGCAGATCGGGGTTGGTCCCCAAGGCAAATATTATTAAAACGTCACAAAAAACTTCTACACTCTAACGTCTAACCACTCGACCACTCGGGAGAAACATTTTAGTCATTAACTTTATGAAAAGTTATTTAGTTTTTAGTTTTATCTTTCTCGGTAATTTTTTTTTTCAACAAAGAAATGCAATTGTTGCCTTTAGCTATATTTTGGAAATTGGATTTTTCTTAATTCAGAGAATTCTGTAAAGACCAGAACAAATTCCAATCAAATCTGGTAAATGAAGCAGTCACGCTACGACGTCTTTTTAGCAAAACAAAAAAAACAAAAAAACAAAAAAAAAACAAAAAAACAAAAAACAAAAAAACAAAAAAACAAAAAAACAAAACAAAAAACAAAAAACAAAAAAACAAAAACAAAAAAAACAAAAAAGCAAAAAAAACAAAAAACAAAAAAACAAAAAAAAACAAACAAAAACAAAACAAAAAAAACAAAAAAAAACAAAGAATAAAACAAAAAACAATATAAAGAGATAAATAAAAAGTGAAATCTTCTGATAAAAAGTAAATAAACCGATTTGAAAATCCAGAAAGAGATACTTTCTTACAACATTTGTAAAAATCACTTCAGACTAATTGTACGGCGTTAAGATATTATCGGATGTTTCTTGGAGCCAAAAACTGTGTATTCATCTAGACGATTTATTACAAGGCGGGGGTTTAAAGTGCGATCCCACGTGAACATGAACTCGGTAGAACAATTACGCAAGATCCCTCGTCACTTAACCTTCCGTTAATCTGGTACATCTGCATGCGTGTTCCAGAGATACAGCTTAAAAGCTACACAATACCACAACTGATTTAAGACCATATACGGTAAAATATTTCCTAGTACAATGCCAAATTTTATTAAAATTAGACAAGGGGTTCTTCAACTAGGACCGTTTTTCTGTTTTTACGGCTTTTTTATTTTGGAAATTCGCTATTTATTTCTATACACATTTCACATCAATCCGCATATATAAAAACATTTAAATATTATATTCCAAGTTTTATATGTTATGGTGCCCTATCTACATTGGAATGAACTCTTCCTCCTTCATAAATACTAACCTGCGAAACTTTCTAAAGGAGGCAGTCGAGACGCAGTGTAACTTGACAGTTCGGAC
Source organism: Ascarosepion bandense (assembly GCA_037127315.1). Taxonomy (NCBI): domain Eukaryota; kingdom Metazoa; phylum Mollusca; class Cephalopoda; order Sepiida; family Sepiidae; genus Ascarosepion; species Ascarosepion bandense. Next base: position 1,781,386 of record JBBBDQ010001080.1, read on the forward strand.
GGACACTCCTATCTGCTGACTACAACATGAGTAATTACAATAACTTGTATTGCGAATACAAATTAAAATATGTGTACTTAATAAAAAAATGATAATATTATTACCTTATTTATTTTGTATAATGAACTACTTCTAAAAGGCACTCAGCGGGTTTAAGTCTGGTCTAGTATTAAATATAGTTCAGAAACAAAATAACTAATCTTGCGTATACCAGAAAAAGTGAGTCTCATTCTCATGTCCTTGTGCCTTGTTTCGCATTAATTTTAATTTTAATTTTTTTTTTTGCACACCATTGTCTTTTTAATCATAGATTTCTCCCCTCGATTTTACAAGTTTTTTGTTCATTCACCTTGATATATCGTCTTGCGAATTACTTCCGGTCGCTTATCATATACTCTATAGTTCATGTAGGATGTACAGGTGGTGTAACGTTTAGTGTCTCAGAGTGAGAAGTCGGCGAGCCATGATCAGATTCCGGTCGAAGTCGTTCCATTCATTTTCGCACAAATGCACTTGGGAACAGGATAAATCCATCTATTTTGCTCCAACCTTCGAGTTAAATAGCAGGGTAGACTGGACCCTTTAGCCGTGTTGGGCATCCAGTATAGAAAGAAAAATTCTGAATTAAAAACCTGTTGGGGAGTAAATAAGACACCCCGGCAGCACAAATGAACCAGTCAAGGCACCTTAAATAAAGAACCCAAAGAAAGTTCTAGGAGAATGTGTTCTTTAGAGTACTGTTGGAGTTAGTCGAGACATAATATTATAATTGTTAGTAGTGACGAGGAATCGAAATTTATACTGAGTAGGAAAAATAACTTTTTTGATCTGGCACACATAATAGCAGTGACGAAGGGAAATTAGTACCACGTCGGGGTAAAACTTTTTATTTGCGCACAGCTTGTTTTAGAAGATACGAGCCAATTTAAAGAGAAGACTACTGCGACTGTGAAGACGATAAGAAAACAAGACTTTTTTGGAGAAAGTTAATATCAGTAGAATATGAAAACCATTGTAATTTTGTACTACAGAGAAAATCAAGAGAAATTTGCTTTGACGAAACAGTAACTATTCTGACTAAAATCTTTAGCGAAAAATGTCGTTTTTTAATACTCGCTGGAAATGTATGAATCTGATGAAAAAAGAAGTCGAAGATGCCACAGGTCCTGGATTTTTATGAAGGAGTGTGAATGATTCAAATTAAACGCGTTAACTCCGGATATGTTTAAAGGATTAATTTTCATTTAAGGGTTACAAGAAATATCGGACGAATATTACAGAATCTTAAATCTGAGATATGAAGGAAATGTAAGAAAAAGAATGCGCATATATGCAAGATAAAAAATGTGAAAAAAGAAAAATTAATTCATGTTTCAGATGTGGAAGGTTACATCTTGGTGGCGACTGTCCTCTTAAGAATTTAAAGTGCTACAAATGTAGGAAAGTAGAATAAAAAGTTACACTGTAAAACTAAAGCATGAAAAACATTTGAAAAAAACAAAGATCTTAAAGTGAAAAAAGGCTGACGCCAGTAATTACCAGAATATAGTTTATCGTTTGCAGCATTAGATCAAATCAATGAAGAATTAGACAGACTTGAAAAATGGAAGCAATTGAAAAAAAGGGATTATATAAAACGGGCAGCACCAGCAGTTTATGTAAAAAAAAGTCGTGTTTGTACTGATTTTTCGACTTTTTAAACAAATTCTTAGAAGCATATGTCTGCTCATTACTAAGTCCAAAAGAAACTATTACAAAGTTAAACTTTGGAATTTTTTCCGAAACTGGATCTTTCTGAGGCGTGTTTGCAAATACAGAATACAGAAGAATGCAAATGAAGAAAGAAAAACAGAAAGATGGAAAGTAAAAAAAAAATGGGAACACAAAAGGCACTGGAATCACTTAAAGAAAAAAATTGCTAAAGAAAGAAACACAAAAAAGAAGACCCTATGCAAGTTCTGTATGACATCTTTGCCGTACTACACCCCAAGAATTCTCTGAACGTACAAGTAAGAGTAGCAGAAAGGGAAAAATGCGGAAAAACTAGTGATTACCTCAAAACGAAAGAATTACGAAGTTCAGTAGGTAGCTAATTCACCAGAAAGAGAAAGGATGACTATTAAAAAATAATTTAAAAAAATAAAATAAAATAAGGAGAATTAAAAAATCTTATAAGTGTGGGATTTTGTGAAGTAAATAAGACAACCCCGGTAATACAAATGAACTAGGCAAGATTCCTTATAAAGAAAGAAATCAGACAGAATTCTGGGAAGGAGTTCTAACAGAGCTCAACTTTGTCTGACTCTCTGCCTCCGGAACACAGACAAGGTGCAGCCGAAGTGTAGAGGCTCGTCTGGGAAAAAGCAGACAGATGCACAATCCTCCCTTAAGCAAATTTTTGCCTGGACTTAAGGACTAGAGTTCCCACAATAAAAATCAGCCTTGTGCCCCATTCAACCTCAGTGAGGAGGTCTCTGGTAAATATCGAGAGTTCTGGTAGATTCCTTGTTGGACTTTCTACCTTCAGGCAAAAACGAACCCAGATGAGGCTATGCCGTAGGGCAGAATCTTGTCTGGGGAAAAGTAGACAAGATCCGATCCTGCTTATGTGAAGACTACGGGAAATTTTTGATTGAGCATACACACTTGGAATGTTCCACGTAAAAAACGATTTTCTGTCACATCTTGCCTTTTGTTGGGAGGACTCTAGTAAATAGCGGGAGTTCTGATTTGTTCGTTAGATCACCTTTGGAGTCAGTCAAGGTATAATATTATAACTATTAGTAGTGAGTTTTAACAAAACCGTATCTGGACCTGGTTGGGTACATACTGCTGTGGGATCTCCCCTTTGTATATGATAATGGACTCGACTGAGTATACATATACTCCTGTCATAGAGAGAACAGCAGTTGAAAGTTATCGCAGAGATCCGTTAGAGTTATCGGAGAGTACCGGAACTGATACGTAAGTTACCGTGAGATACCGAAGCTACCCAGAGATTACCGTATCAGACGTCAAAATAGCCCTGAGCTCCACTCAGCTAGAATAATATACACGGATATACTATTTCCAACGACTTCACTTCAAGACTTGTACATATTTATTTCTTACTAATAGTATTCCTGGAATTACTAACCTGCGTTCAAGTTTGTATATTACTTTCAATATAACCTACTTTTCAATCTCAATATCTGCTTTTGTTGTTCATTATTTTGTGCGGTTCCTCACCCGGAATCCACAACCCATACTTAAACCGTAATTAAAGCCCACTTAGCGTAGTTGCAGTATGAACTGAAGATTAGCTCTGTGGGTGTTGAAGAAGCGCAAATGGACCTAAGCAGATGGTCATGCTCTAAAACAAGCAGCCATACTGAAGATAAGAAATCATACATTATTTCCAGTGTGTTTTCAAGTTGAAACATCTCGGATGATTTGATGTATACTGCTTTGTCATAGGGCTTTTTTTGTGACTAATTCAATTTACGCCAGGCACAAGTGACATGATCTTTGTGATCTTTTTTCCTTGTTTTGTTTTTATTTAATTAACAGCAGGATTAATTTAGAAAGTGCGAGATTTTATTAAAAACAAAGACAGAATATTGAAAAACAACTAAAGAGTTCTGCCGATTCGACAATCTATAAAGGATAGGCTCATGTAAATTTTTATTTTGTTGACAAGCGGGTCATGAAAAGACATACGATGAACTCCATTTTCACTCAGCGACAAGTAAAAAGCCGGAAAGAAAAGAAAAAAAATGGTAAATAATTATATTAAAGCCTGTATTTTTGACGCCATTTTCTTACATAACTAATTAAATTTAACATCCCTGGTCTGCGTATATTAAAAATTTCTGGTATGAGATGGTCACGCGCCTTCATATACAGTGGGTTATAATAAATTATTAGCCAGTCTTGATTACAGCAATTTTGGCTTTTGTAATAAAGCATTTTATTTTTACTTTTTATTTTTTCAAGCAATACGGTGTTAGTATCAACCTACTCTCATCTATTAAAGATAGTTGACTTGTATTTTGCAATGAAAGTTCGTGGAATTAAAGAAATTAGTGCATTTCAAAGAGAAAAAGTAATATAGGATATCATTAGTGTGGCAAGTCAGATAAAGAAATTGCTAAGTTTTTCCAGTTTAATCATCAAACGGCTAATAATATTGTCAAGAAATTTCAGGAAGACCAAGCATCATGTCTGAGCGAACAAAAAAGGCGCTGAAAAGTAAATTCACCAGAAACCGTCGTCAGAGCGTGAAAGATCTCGCCAACAGCATAGAAATCTTGCCATGTGCGGTAAGAAATACTCAGAAAGCCTCGTTTGGGCTCCTCTCCGCCTGAAGGCAGGGAATGTCTACTATCTCTACATTAGAGCGTATGCCCGAGGCGGATGTCACACAATGTCATTTAAAGTAGAAAATCTGAGCCCTTACGCTTGGGCAAAAATTTATTTTCTATTTTTCCTAGAACAGATTGTCCTTCGGCGGAGCCTCGTACGGGTTCCTCTCCACCCGAAGGCAGGGAGTCCAACAATGAAAATTCTGCGCAACGCAGAACATCCTCAGACATCTGTCTGATAATATTTATGGTCATTTATGGTAACATGATCCCAGTAGCAGAATTCATTCAACGATTACGTTTGTTGCCTGCAGATTCGTGTTCGACCACACGTATTAGTATCGACACTCTCTTCCTGCATATATATATATATATATACTAGAATGGCAACTAGGTTTCACTGTTTTAATGTTAAAGTAGCAAGATGTAACCGTAAGTTCAATTCTAATAGCTCGTTTTCTCTGTTTTCTTATCCGCTTAAATTCACAAAGAGGAAAGATGGCGATCCCCAAAAAATGACTTATGACTTTCTATAAACAAAATGCTTCGGCCGTTGTACACACCGACCTCATTTAGGTTTCAAGCTTGTTGTTCTAGACTCAGGTTTGTCCCACGAGACAATAGCCTAGATTATTAAATCGTTGGTTCGCGAATTTGGTGCTATGGTAATTGTGAATTCAGTGTCTGAGTCAGGTGGTACAGGTTCAAACTCAGACGCAGTGTAAACAGGACAAGCAATAAGTAAACAGTTCGAGAGAGAGAGAGAGAGAGAGAGAGAGAGAGAGAGAGAGAGAGAGAGAGTGAGAGAGAGTGAAAGAGTGAGAGAGAGAAATGAAATAAGGACAGTGTGACGATGACAATCTTGCTTAGTAGATTAAATAAAAGGGTTTATTTCAAAATTCTCTGAAGGTTATTGATATGGACCCGGTATGGGACCATAAAATAATAAGTTAACAAGGTGGTAGGTTCACAAACATATAATAAGTCAAAAAGAAATACAAACAAATACAAAGAGATACAAAGAGGAAAGTAATAATAGCTTGCGCTGAACCGAAGTCGTACTGGGAACCAGAGTTTCTGTCACCCTTGCTCACTCCTCAAGAAAGTCCTCACGAGAGTCTCTCTCACTCCTGCACACGTCCTCGAGAGTAATTAACGCTCGGTTAATATAGGCAAAGAAGAGTCCATTATTAAGTGGGTAACTCCCTCACAACAATTACCCAGATCAATAGACACCTAGAAGACTAGAGAGCACAACAACCAAAACAACCGAAACGTTGTAATAATTACAAAGATGAGGACATTAGTCTGAATGTAAATAATGTAATTCATAATGCTTATCCCAGAAATTCAGAGACTCGGCAAATTGCTTTGAAAGGCGAAGAGGTCACCGGGATTCGTGGGGACATAAGAAGAGAATACATTGAAGCGGACTTCATATTAAATGACAGGACGGGTTTTTTTTTTATGCATCTCCAACCGTTGGCTGTTTAACAATTAGATTTGATACGATGAATAAACAATAACAAAGCAAGAATCGGAATTCAGAACTTTCCGTTTCCAATATATAATTCACTTATATATATATATATGTATATATATATATATGTATATAATTCCAATATAAAGTGCAATGTATAAATTGTTGTCTAAACTATGCAAAAATGAAAGTAACACTGAGATCTCGTTTTAACATACATATTTACTAAAATTATACAAAAATATCTTGAAATACTAAAGAGTAATTTTATTCAATAAAATCGCTATTGGCTTCAACCACAGACTCCAGAGAACTTCGGAAACTGCTGCAACACTTCCGGACGGTCCCCTTGTTTAAATTGATGATTGCTTCCATAATCCTTGCCTTCAGCTCATGTTCCTTATTATTGTGAACCGACGATAATTCCAGTTACATGATACTAATATAAACATTAGTTACATGATACTAATATAAACATATAAACATTAGTGTATCTAAACTTATTTATAAATGGAACTTTGACTGTGTGTGTGTCTGTCTGTGTGTGTGTCCGTTACCTATAAACTCCGAAACGGCTGAACCGATTTTCTTGAAAATTTACACAGTTGTAATATAAGCGTCTGCGAGTGTTCTCACTTTTAATGTCTGTTTTCTTTTTTTTTTTTCTGTTTACGAAATTCCGTTATATATTTGCTATCTTTCCTGTTTTTCAAATTGAATTTTTTATATTCATAAGCTTTTCTTTGTCTTTTTTTTTTTGCTTTTCTTTGTTTTTTTCTCCATTTTTTCTTTTCTTTGTTTTTTTTTTGCTTTTCTTTGTTTTTTTCTCCATTTTTTGTTTTCTTTGTTTTGTTTTTTTTGCTTTTCTTTGTTTTTTTTCTCCATTTTTCCTCCATTTTTTCTCCATTCAAATATCTCCCCACTTCTGATTCTTTTAATCTCAATTCGAAAGTTTTCTTTCTTTCTTCTCATAGCAAAATTCCATTTAACTATTTTGTTTGCTTTTTTCCTTCTCATTTCAAAATTCTGTTAATATTTCTTTCTTTCTTTCTTTCTTTCTTTCTAAATTGAATCTTTATATTCATAATAAGCTTTTCTTTACATTATTTACAGTAATCGGACAGTTGTCCTTATCTTTATTGCCATGTTTACGACATGTTGTACGCTTCGGCCTTCTTGAGGTGCTAGTGTTACGTGTTAAGTGTAACAAAAGAAAAAAAATCACAGACAAATATTTAATTTACCAAAACTTTAAATAAAAATATTTACAAATATACAGTTTTTGCTTTCAACATGAAAAACAGAGTTTACTACTGGCAGGCGAAGTGTTACGAAGAGGAAGGAAGGGTCAGTATATGTACCCAGTTAAGATAGCGAAAAAGTTTAAGTGCTATACTTTTTGGAAATCCTCAAATGGGTATATAAAGAATAGTTATTAGTTTGATCAATAAAAGAGTCAACAATATGTATTTACCCATATAGTTCCATGAGGTTCTCTTTCAGGTTTTAGTTGGTCGGCAACTTCTTAGAGATTCTATCGGTTGGATAGAAATCCTTGAATCAAAGCCGGAGTTGATAATGTCAGCAAATCCTTTTAACAACTAACTACTCTCTTTCCACAAACCTATTTTTATAAGTGCTAACACCTAATCTGCATATTTCTAGAACCTTTCGAATTCTCTCGAATCTACAGGAAATTTCTCGATCATTCTAGCACCTTCCAAACGTTCTATTTCTTATTTCCTTATTTTTACGACTATTTCATGAATTAAAACTTTTTGTAATAACAAGTGGGACTCAATAGAACCCCTTACTACAACTTTTTAGACATTATTAGTATTATTTTTATATATAGATGCATCCTCGTAACACTAGGGATTTTGAATCGAACTCTTTATTTCGATCACTGGGGCATATCATTCTAATTCCATATGCGATGCCACTTCCGGATGCCATGTAGCTATTTCCCTTAAACTCAACTCTCTAAGCTATTTGTTTACCACTGTTGTAGTCAGGTATTGAACTCACAACTCTTTGGATCAAGTCACTGGAACGAACCAACGCCTATATCAACTGGGCTAAAACAGTGTAAATAATGTAAATAAAATCCCATCTCAGAAGTACAGACAAAAAGCTTTTCTTCGTTTTTTATTTCTCTATTCAAATATCTCCCCATTTTGAATTTTTATATCTTAATTCGAAAATTTTATTTCTTTCTTTCTCATTACTAAATTCAGTTTATATTTCTTTCTTTATTACGAAATATTATTTCATTTTTTCTTTCTTTCTCATTAAGAAGTTCCGTTTATGTATTTTCTTTCTTTCTTTCTTTCTTTCTTTATTTCTTTCTTTATTTCTTTCTTTCTTTAGTCTCATAGCAAAATTCCGTTTATGTATTTTATTTACTTGTTTTTCTTGCTTCTCATTACAAAATACCGATCTCCTTTCTTTCTTTCTTTCTTTCTTTCTTTCTTTCTTTCTTTATTTCTTTCTTTCTTTAGTCTCATAGCAAAATTCCGTTTATGTATTTTATTTACTTGTTTTTCTTGCTTCTCATTACGAAATACCGATCTCCTTTCTTTCTTTCTTTCTTTCTTTTTAGTTACCCCTCTTCTTCATCTTTTTTCCATCTTTTCTGCATTTTTAAAAATCCTCCTTCCTTCCTTCCTTCCTTCCTTCCTTCCTTCCTTCCTTCCTTCCTTCCTTCGCTCATCTCTTCTTTGAACAAAATGAATTTTCCTCTTTTGCTCTTTTCATCCAGCCTTCTTTTGGAATTCATTTTCCGGCCTTAATTTTTCTTGCTTTCTTTCCTGCATACCAGTGTTCTTATTTCAGTTCGCTTTAACTCGTAACCAATTCATAAAGCTTCGAGGTTTTATTTCACAACCTGTCCTACTTTTTTGTGTCCTAGGCGTGGAAGAATATCCCAAATCCGGTAGTACTTAGGCATTTCGCCTCGATTCTTTCCATGAACAGAGAACGGCGTATTAGTCACTGATCAATTTGCTAGCTTGGCAGTATTTGTATTTCTTTTTTTAAAAAAAAAATACACAGAATAGTAAGCTGCAGTATCATTACGCATGCGCTTAAATGTAACGTTTTATAAAATATTATATTGCAAGTAGGTCTTATTTAAAACTTTAAAATGAAAAACAAAGTCAGGCGATGAAATATCATTATAAAAGATTCAGTTACCTAAATGTGACTTATATATCTGATATACGAGATCACAAGTATTCGGCGAAAATAACTTAGAAAAAGATCAGTTTTAAATCGTGTTTCTGTTTTGCTGGATATAAGCAGAGAGTTCCTAGATTATCCCCCATAGCTTCGCCAGTTTTGCCAAGAAGTCGTTAGAGGGCGCTGTCAAGCAGCTATAAAAACGGGACACTTCCTTTTTTTGCCCACTCCACCAGCAGGATGGAGAGACAACGCCAACCGGGGCTTCTTTCCGCTTACTAAATGAAATAACACACACACACACACACACACACACACACTCTCTCTCTCTCTCTCTCTCTCTCTCTCTCTCTCTCTCTCTCCCTCTCTAGCGTACGAGCACACGCGCACGTACGCACTCACACACAGGCACGCACAACCTAAATGCACATGTATCCCCAACACCATGCCTAAGCTTTAAGTCATTAATTTCCTTACAATCGTCATTTCTTCTTTTATATGCCATGTCCCTTTAGGACGTAGGCAACCATATCCCTCTACATCTTTTCCCTTCTAGCTCTTAAGAAGTTTTGTCTTTCTGTTGTTTCTTCCAAATTATGTTCTATCATTCATTTGCTCAAGCCCATCAAGTATGTCACGCTCTGTTTTCCCCTATTCTTCTGCTCTATATCCGCCCTGTGAGTATCAGATTTTCCTAGCCCTCCTTTCTCATTACATGTACCAGAAATTTCAACTAATTCTTCGTGGTGTTAAGAATAAGTTTCCTTTTTATTTCTAAAATTTCGTTGTTACTCACACGTTCTGTTCATCGTATACTCAGCATCTTTCTGTATAACCACATTACTGTTTCTTCGTGTCTCTTCCTCATTTTTAAGGAAATTGTCCAGCATTCGCTGCCATACAGGGGACAGATATCACGTAACAGTTCAGTACTCTTCTTTTTTTTTTATTTCCAACGAAATTTTCTTGTCTCTTAACTCTCTGCTAACCTTTCAGAAATTGTTTTGGAGCATCTCAATACGTTTTTGGATCTCAGTGTCGCACTTTAGTTGTTTATTAGAACATTTCCCAGGTAATTAAATTTCTGTACCTGCCTTTTGCTCTTCTCTTTTTTCTGATGACCATGGATTCTTTCTTCTTGTAGTTTATGTTTAGTCCTTTTTTCTGGTTTTCCTTTGTCGCATTCATTAGGAGACTTATACAAATTATTATTTCCGGTGCTTTTAGTCAACCTAGAGATAGAGACCGCAACAAATTAAAACCAAGCCAATTTTCGTGTTACATCTAAGTTTAAATGTAGGTCACAATATATATATGTGTGTGTGTGTGTGTGTGTGTGTGTGTGTGTGTGTGTGTGTGTGTGTGTTATGGGGACTTACAAAAAATGTTTCTTTGTGCATTTCTGACACAGATCAATGAAACTTTTACTGCTAATAATACTAATAATACTAATAATACTACTAGTAACGTTTAAGCCCTTAGTCAAACAATTACATTTAATAAAATAATCAATAAAAATATCCCACAATGAAAAACCTATATTTGATAATTGATGTAATGAATAGGTAATGAATATGAATACACAATGGTCCCCGCCTCATTGGAATGTGATTGGCTGATGTCAGCCATAAATATAGACTAAGACGAGGACGTCCAGAGATCTACCACTAGAGGTCTACGACTATTGGTCACTCCTACGTCTCAGGATACTGCATACTACGAGTACCGTCCATTACGTTTACGTACTAGATTGTTCTACCCGGTTACATTTGCCTAAACCACTTAGCTACCCTCGAATTATATATATATATATATATAGTATATCGAGGCAGCAAATAATTTTCTAAACATATACTGTTAAATATAAGAGACAATGAATGTCTGTTATGTTTAATCATGAGCCGTTCTAAACGTCGTATTTTGGCTTTAATTTCAGTTGAAAATAAAGACAAACATTTGGATAATTTTTTATTAATTTGGTTCTACATGAGCCATCTTCAAAGAGGTTATTAAGACGGTAATGCAATAACATCCACCATCATCGACAAATTTGCGAACTGCGTTTGTTATTTTTGGTAACTATCTTCGTTGCCTAGCGGAGTTTTATATCAACACAAAATAAAAACTTCGGTGATGGTGGATGTTATTGTATTACCGTCTTAATAACCTCTCTGAAGATGACTCATGTGAGCCGAAAGCTTAGAACCAAATTAATAAAACATTATCCAAATGCTTGAGAATTTTTGTCTTTATTTTCACTGAAATTAAAGCCAAAATACGACGTTTAGAACAAAAACTTAAAATACTCGCAGCCATATACATAAAATAGTTGAAACCTAACTTGAACAAAATTAATTACGAAATCTCCTCCAACATTCTCAAATGCCTGTAATAGATAACAGAAGGGACTGGTTATCCCAATGGCTTTCTATACTTAATACTTCTCGCCTCCACACTCGCGTGGGGATGTGTGACGTCACAAGCTGTACTGCGATTTTCGCATCTAGCACGTATTCGCCGTTGTTTTGAAAATCTTCCATACAAACAAATTAGACGACTACTACTATCGTCCGTCCGCGAACTGCTTAATACACTCAATACAATTGTCATCTTTGATAATGGCTGATATAAGCCGAAATCTCAGAAAGGTTTAAATAAAGAACATGTATCAATATTGGGATTTTCTTTCTTCTTTTAACGATAATGCTATTAAACTTATCAGACGATATAAGAAAAATAAAATACATCGACAAAACTTGTCTATATTATTTAATGAAACATGCATCAATATATATATATATATATATATATATATATATATTTAGTATATCGAGGCAGCAAGTAATTTTCTAAAAATATGCTATTAAATATAAGAGACAATGAATGTGTATTATGTTTAATCATGAGCCGTTCTAAACGTCGTATTTTTGCTTTAATTTCAGTTGAAAATAAAGACAAAAATTCTCCAACATTTGGATAACTATTTATTGGTTTTCTTCTAAGCTTTCGGCTCACATGAGCCATCTTCAGAGAGGTTGTTTAAACTGAAATATTATAAAATCTACCATCACCGACGATTTTATTTTGTGTTGACATAAAACTCCGCTTGGCAACGGCAATAGTTACCAAAAATAATAAACGCAGTTCTTAAGTTTGCGATGTGGTTTTATGACGTCACACCGCGTGATAGCGCGAAATGACAACAAAACCATGTAGTCAAATGCAATGTAATATGTTATTTCCTCTTTTAAAGTTGATTTTATTGACTGTTGGTTGTTTTGATTGTCCTCCAATATCTGCAGGTTCCTCTTACTGTGTGTATGAGTAAGGATCACCGTATTGTTGACCAAATCTGTCTGATATTACGTACATGTTTATGTTTTTCAGAGAAATGTTGTTTAATAGTACTCTGATCAGAAAGATGACATGTAAGTCTACGGGAGAGCGTGGTTGTAGTAAAACCAATATATGTACTAGGTTTTTGATTAGTATCAGAGATGCAATCTCTGAATGGGCATGTAAATTTGTACACTACATTGGATTTTGTAGAGAATTTAGTTTAGTGCTTTTTGGGTTATTATAGATTATGAGGTCAATTGTTTATAATATATAATGAATTTAATTTGATTATTACTTTCCACTGGTTTAACATTTCTACGTATTATGTTTTTGAGAGTTTTGAGAGTTTTTTCATCTTGTTTATAATTATTATGTATTTGGTTGCAATAGTATAAGTTAAGTTAAGTGTTATGTTTATTTTGATGTAAACCATTATTATTAATATTATCATTATTGTTAGAGCTATTGTTAATTTTGTTGAGATACATTTTAATTTGTTGATCAATAACGGAGTTAGGAAATCCATTATTGACTAGTGTTTGCTTAATGTTGTGTAATTCTTTATAAAATATAGATTTGGAAGAAGATATCATTTGTGTGCGTTGAAGTAAGTTTTTTATAACCGCTAGCTTATATCGTTGGGGGCATTCACTATTATAATTAAGAAGACACGAATTTATGCTAGTTGGTTTCCTATATAGAGAAGTAGTAAATTTATGAGTGCTAGAATCAATGAATACATCAAGGAATGGGAGTTTGTTCTTAATATTAAGTTCTAATGTAAATTTGAGGACGGAGTGGCTTTCAAATTTGTTTTTAAGATATTTAATTTGATCGATATTCTTAGCTAAAACAAAGATGTCATCTATGTATCTTACATATATAGAGGGTTTATTGTTGTCATTAATTATTTTATTTTCTAGATTTGCCATATAATAATTAGAAAAGAGGGGACCTAAAGGAGATCCCATCGCAATACCATCTATTTGTGTATAAATATTGCCTAAGGGATCGTGAAAGGGTACTTGTGTAGTGCATGCTAATAATAGTTTTTTTTAATATAGTGGGTTTAATATTGATTGATGGGAGAGTAGCATGGTTGTATACATCACGGATAATGATGTCAATTGTTTCCTGGACGGGAACATTTGTGAATAAGTTTTGGACATCCAAAGATGCAATTATTTGATTCTTAGGTTTTACGGAATGGAGAATCTGTAAAAATTCGTCCGTGGAATTAATACTATATTTACCAGGAAGATAGGGAGTAATTAGTTTGTTAAGTGTTTTGGAAAGGTTATATATTGGTGTGGGTATATATATATATATATATATATATATATATATATATATATATATATATATGGGAAAATCTTATACAATTTTTCATATATCAAGAACAAATCTATGAAAATCTATAACAAAGTGGAAACTTTTTTCATGTGTTACATTTTATCTTTTATAACTTCATTGGACTAAAGTGATGTGTAAATTGATCTGATTACATATGCGCATGAAATAGATCAGACATTGAAATTTTGAAATAAAATTAGAAAAATTAATTTAATAATCCAGAGACTCCTTTCCACCATGCGTATGTGTAATTACATCAATGTAAATACCATTCTACTACAAAGTATACATTTTGTTTCGAGATTGAAAAAACAATGTCTCATCAGGTAGTAAGCGCTATATTTTTTTAAAAGAGATCCACGGTTCATTTTTAGTTTTTTATTTCTTCTATGTCATTTCATAATTCCCAATTCTGGTCTGTCATTTTTCCTAACCCCTTTACACTGCACACACACACAAAAATTTACCAATATAAGGATGTGAATTTTCCATCTCTTTTCAAAAAACAGCGTTTACTGTCTGATGAGACATTGTCTTTACAATATATAGTAGATTGTAATTTGAACATGTTCTAAAGTAAAATTTATAATAAATATTCATAGCTCTATTTCTACATTGAGCACTGTTTTAAATAGCTGTTTTGAACTTTGTTAATATTTCTTCGTTCCTTCATGTATGTATATATATATATATATATATATATATATATATATATTATGAATTAAATATATTATGATATATATATATATATATATATATATATATATATATATATATATATATACTACCGGCCAAAATTATTAGGCCACCCCAGTGTTTTTAAAAAAATGACGTATTTCATACTATCTTTTAGTATTTATTGCCAAGTGAATAATTGTAAATGAAAATAGAATGGTACTTTTGCTAATATTGCACAATGACATGTGCATCTAATGAATTTATAAATATTTAATAATTACCTATATTGCAGTTTTATCAATGACTCAATGAAGAAAATTTTGGGTGATTTGGACGATTTAATCTTTTCTTTCTTGCCTTGTTAAATTTTGCAAAATAATAATAACAAAAGAACCATTCCATCTTCATTTAGAATTATTCACTTGGTAATATATACTAAAAATAGTATGAAATACATTACTTCTGGGGTGGCTTAATAATTATGGACGGTAGTGTATATATATATATAAGGATAACAGAAGAAACAAAACCCCTGTAGAGTGAAGACATCACAAAAATGCACATGCTAACACATTGTAGACACTTCGTCCAAATGCATTTAAAATGCCACCAGGCAACCAACATGAAAGAACTTTCAAGACACTAAGCCGTATAATAAAAATTTTTAAATCAAAATTTATTCCTAAATATAATTTCAACAAATTCTCAACATAAAACACGCATCCGTTTCTAGTAATCATATTCACACAAACATGTCTATGCACAGAAGCTGAGTATCATATACCATGTATTCAATTATCAAAGCGGAATAACATATATTTTTATTGCTTCTAAACTCCTAAAAAATTAGATTTCGACATTAAATAACTGTTAAGGAGTTGATATGCCGTTAAACAGATAAATCAACCAACCAATATCTAATTTAAAACGTTAATCTTCTTTGGAAGTCAATTATCATTAACATTTCTTAATTTTACCAAAACATCAATCTAATTTATAAGGTAACTAGCAGTATAGCCCGGCGTTGCTCGGGTATAATGAAAGCTTTAAAACTAATCCATGGTCCTGGAGCTCAGACTCAGCCTAAAGAATATTTGTGTGAAGTTTGGTGAGAATCGGATAAAAATTGTGGATTTGTATAAAGGACATAAACACACACACACACACACACACACACACACACACACACACACACACACACACACACACACACACACACACACACACAAACATCTTGCCTTTTATATCTATATTATCGATTTTCTGCACTATGATAAGAACTGCAACCTTGAAACTTCTGAATATCGTTTCTTATGTCTTTGTTTATGAGTGTATCAAATTTAATTAAAATCGGACCACTCCTTCTATAACCCGATTTTTTTCGATTATCGATTTTCGATATTTATCGGGGGTACATCGACACAAAACCTAGCTAAGAACACTCGCAGATACTTATAGTACAATTGTGCAAATTTTCAAGAAAATAGGTTCAGCCGTTTCAGAGTCTATAGCTAACGGACTCACACACACAGACACATACACACACACAAAGTTCCATTTATAAATAAACATCGCATTTATTGTCATTAAAGAGAAAATAAATTTTTAGGACTCTCTCTCTCTCTCGCCATATATATATATATATATATATATATATATGGAAGGCAGCCTACTTCCAAATATGCTCCAGTTTGGAGAAATATTTCTTTGCCGGCGGAGAAGTAAGGACTCTCTGGAAAACTTCAAGTGCTCTTGTCTTATTCTCTTGTGTGAAATCAATTGCGTTAAGGCGACAAAGGCTCTACAAAGCAACCTCGCCATCAAGAGCAAATTGCTTAAGAATACCAGAAAAGAAGAGGCGAAAACGTAACTGGGGAACCACCCACGACACTGTGACCGTCAGCTTTAGTCGACACATAAATTCTGACCTTTCTCGTGTAGAACTCAATGGCTGGCCACCAGTAAGCCTGATACAGAATAAGAAAAACCTCCTAGGTTTTCCTTGTTGAACCAACATATTCACATACACTCAGGGGCACGCATGCACCTATACACTCACACGCGCGTACGCACACATGTGCGCACAAGGGTACATACACACAAACACAAATGTAGAAACATTGGTGCATATACATACACACACACCAAAGGCAAACAAAGTTACATACGTACACATAGGTACACACAAACACGCACTGGTACACACACACACACACACACACACACACACAGGCAAATACACAGTCAGAGAAAGAGGCACACACGCAGAGGCGCACACATACACATCTAGCCAAACACACATAAACACAAGTACACACACACACGTACACAATTACTATAATAATTATCCAAATGTTGGAGAATTTTTGTTTTTATTTTCAACTGAAATTAAAGCCAAAATACGACGTTTAGAACGGCTCAGGATTAAGCATAATAGACATTCATTTTCTCTTATATTTAACAGCATATGTTTAGAAAATTACTTGCTGCCTCGATATACTAAATATATATATATATATATATATATATATATATATATATATATATATATTTGTGTGTGTGTGTGTGTGTGTGTGTGTGTGTGTGTGTGATTAGCTAGCTCTGACATAAGTCCACAAGAGTAGGACTAACTAAAGATTGCCTGCGAGATCTTCATACCCATTGCTCTTTGACATGTATTCTTTGTAATTTCTTTTAGTGCTTTTTTATCTGCTAACTCTCTCCCATTTCCTATTCATGGGCATTCGCCAGTCTTATAGGCCGATAGAGTTGTGGTCTGAATGACGTTTCAGGTACATTGTACATGGTTTGCAGACCGTGCTTCCCGTCTCTCTACCTCACAAGGACTGGCTAGGTAGATGGTGTCGGACTTAACCATTGCAGCTTCCCCAATCCTGTTTCTACATTACTGAAATGTTCTGATTTAAGGTCAGGTGCCGATACTTAAGATCCCAACACCATCGCAGGATTTGCTACGATATTTGTTGAATACAGCCATAAACAGCCTTATGAACTTGGATTGTTGTTATATATATATATATATGTGTGTGTGTGTGTGTGTGTGTGTGTGTGTGTGTGTGTGTGTGTGTGTGCAGGTTTCATTGAAAATGAGACAATTTTTTTTTCCGGAATGTTGTGGTATTCCGAAAAAAAACAAAAAAAACATCAATAAAACAATGCCTGTCAATTTCAATGAAACCTGCTTAAAAGAGAGATCATTGCCCAAATCCACAATTATGAATATTAGTCATCCACATACAAGCCTGTTTCGCTGTATCACAGATCATCAGTGTGGCTAGACACATCAACTTGCTTCTGGCCGTGACCGAAACTCGAGCGATTTGATGCTAGTCGAAGTCGCTACCCACTAAGCCATAGGCGCATGGAAGGAAGGAAGGGAAATTTTAACGTGATGTATATAAGCAGCGTATACACACGCCAGTCACCGAAAGAACTCCATTTTCATTTCTGAAGAGTAATATATATATATATAGATATATATATATATAAAATAAATTGGAGGAATTTACAAATCCAATGAGTGGATAAATCTAATCCATTCATTTTTGTGAAAAATTTCGGTCTGAGGAGCTGGATATTCATAAAATATCCACGAAATAAATTATCACCAATGGACTTTTAAATTTGTCAAATTTATTTTTATTATAAGACACTGTTAAATTTTATCATTGAGATTACCATCCCCCGTGGAATTAACCTTACAAAGTACCAAGGATACTTATACTTATATATATATATATATATGTATGGGCGGTTCACACTCCACCCACGTCTATTGAACAGGTTAAGAGGCTCATCCCTTGTTCCCTGTTTAGGATGTGGTTTCCGGCTTTTCTCTTTTCCAATCTTCTCACTTTGGTTTCTTTTTTTTTTCAATTGGAGTAGATAGGTCTATCTATCGCCCGGTTCACACTCCACCCACGTCTATTGAACAGGTTAAGAGGCTCATCCCTTGTTCCCTATTTAGGATGTGGTTTCTGGCTTTCTCTTTTCCAATCTTTTCACTATTACGTAGCCCCCTGCACATCAGTGGTGTTACTGCCTTGCTCGGGGTGATACGATTAAAAAAAACAACATATATATGAGTGTGTGTGTGTGGGTGTGTATGTATGTATGTATGTATAATCTGTCAGAAGAAGACGAATGTTTACGCTGGTGGGCTTCCATACACGAGCGTATTCATTAAGCAAGAATCTGTCAGAAGAAATGATTATCTAGTGACTGCGTAAGATAAGTTGTACTTTTTATTTTTGTGTAAGCGCCTGCATAAGTTAAAATCCTTGTAACATTACCTCCAACAGGGAATGACAGGGCAAAGTGTGAGGCCCAGAACGGTTGTTAGAGCATTGGTGGCAGGGAATGACCGGGCAAAGTTTGATACAAGAATCTACTCGAATTCTATATCTTGTGAAATCCCAACTCATTTGAATTCAGAGTCTTGCTTCTCCTAGAGTATCTGCTACCCAAGGCTAGAGAGCCCAGTATACACTACAATTTAGTTTACAGCTTGGTGTAGGGTAGAAGGAATGGATTGATTTCTGCTGGAATTTAAACTCAGATCACTGATTTCACTTTCTGCGCCCACCATATTCACGTTCCTCACATGATAAGAACAAACAGGGATAATAATCATCTTCTGATGGTCACCAACAGCATACTGAGCATAAGTGACGATGTGATTGGGTTTATTTTATTTCTTTATGCCTGGGAAATGTTTAGTAGACGAGATATTTATAAATACTAATTACGTTTGGAAAGTACTTTTGAGTATCTTGAGAACAGGTTGCGCAACCTAAAATCACTATTGAAAGGTGGGGGTATATTAGTTCGTGGACGTGATTAAGGCGAACGCGATGAAATATCTGGTAGCAATCCGAAAATAAGATTTTACAGGGTGTTTGAAGAAGAAGAAGAAGAAGAAGAAGAAGAAGAAGAAGAAGAAGAAGAAGAAGAAAAGACTCACATTGTAATTCTCATGATGTCACAAATTTAAAATTTTAGTTTGACTGAGATTTAATGTAAAAGATCCAGAAACTGAAACATGACAAATGTTTACACTAGTGGATTCCCATACACTGTAATTATCAGTCAGTTAAGTGCCATATGCTTGGGCGATCATGTCTCTTTCGAAATCGAAGATTTTTCCAGCAGTAGACTGCCATTGCTTTCTCCTGTAGACTGATTGCCGACCAAGACTGTGGAACCCAATCTGTCCTGCTATTTAACCCATAGCTGGAGGGAGAAACGACGGATTAATACCTTTCCCACAGGTATTTGCGCGTAAGTGAATGCAACGAATTCAACTGGAATTCGAACTCGGCTCTCCGATTTTTCGTCCGAAGCCGATATCCACAACACTACAACGCACATCCAGATCCACTGTACATATAGATGAGTGTATTCATTAACATTCGTCATTACGTATGCCTGTTTGTACATCGTAATTTTAATATTTCACTGTTGAGTATGTGTCAGAAACTTACGATGTTTGGTTAATTTCAACAAGTACGTCAGTTCCTGTACGTCTTTATGAGAGAAAGAAAATGTGTGTGTGAACGTGTGTGTTGAGTCGTATGATTAATCCTTGTTTTCATTAGTGCAAAACCACGACTCCCCGACTCATTTATTAGCAATTAAGACTTCGTTAACTTGTTGCGACATAAATTGTGTTAATGAAATTTTCTTCTCAATTCTATTGCTTTGGACTGTCGTTGCTTCCTTCATTTTGGTCGATTATTTTCAAATTGTTTCATTCAAGTTCATTTTCATTTCCTCTCTTTGCATCTTATTCGTTTTTGTTTCAATACATTTTACTCGTTGCTTCAATAAATCTTCATTCATTTCTTTTTATCTTTCTTAAGAATTCGTTCTTTCTTCTCGTAATGTTCTTCTTTCTTCATTTCTTTCCTTTTTGCTTTAAAACTTCCTCCATTATTGCCTCCATTACCATTTGCATTTTATTCGTTTTTGTTTCAATAGAGTTTATTCGTTGCTTCAAAAAAACTTCATTCATCTTTTCTTTCCTTTTATCTTTCTTAAGAATACGTTCTTTCTTCTCGTAATATTCTTCTTTCTTCATTTCTTTCTTTTTGGCTTTACATCTTCCTCAAATCATTTCTTCCATTACCATTTTTCCATATTCAGTTTTCGTTTTTCATTTTTTCTTAGAGTTTCTTTGTTTCTTTGTTTTCTTTTTCTCTGCTGATTCCGTCTTCACTTCGTACACTTTTCATCATTCCGCTTTTATTCCTTCTCTATTTATTTCTTCCTTTTTCATTTCCTTCAGTCTCCATTCGTTCTTTCCATTATTTATTCTTTCTCCGTTGATTCCATTTTCATTCGTCATTCCTTCCGTATTCTTTTTTCAATTGTCATCTCTTCCATATTTCTTTTTTCATTCGTCATTCCATCTGTCTTCCTTTTTTCATTCGTCTTTCTTTCCGTTTCCAGTTTTCATTAGTGATTCTTTCTTTTTCATTCGTTATTATTTCCGTCTTCCTATCTTTATTCATTCTTTCAGTCTTTCTTTTTTCATTCGTTATTTATTCCGTCTTCTTTTTTCATTCGTCATTCCTTTCGTCTTCCTTTTTCATTTGTAATTTCTTTCGTTCCTTTTTAATTCCCCATCCCTCATTCCTCGTTCCTTCCGCATTCTTTTTTCATTTGTCATTCCTTCTTATCTTCTTTTTTAATTCGTTTATTTTTCTTTTTTAATTCGTCATTCCTTCCATCTTCATTTATTCTTTTCTTCCATATTTATTCACACCCTTTACATTTATTTCACCTAGATTCCTTCAGTCCATATTTATTTATCTTTTCATTCGTTCCTTTATTTCTTTAATTGTATTTCAATATAACGAAGCGTTTTTATATGTAGCAATCCTTCTTCAGTTTGGGTTTAAAATGTTTGTTTCAAAATTTTGTCACACACGATAATATATGATTCTTATTAAAAAGTTGAATTTTAGTAAGTTCAATTAAACTTCTCCTTCGCTAAAATGAACCTTTTACAAAGACTAAATAAGAAGAAAATGTAGACAGGCTAAAGAGGAATGGCTCAACGACAAATGTGCAGAAGTAGAGAGATTGAGCAGGAATAATAAAGCAGACATGCATAAGGAAATAAAAGAACTGACAGGACAAAAAACCTACTCTTCCACAGGATGTATAAAATCTAAGGATGGAACAATCATTTTGGAGAAAGAGGAAATACTCCAACGATGGGAAGAATACACAAAATATATTTTCCACGACAAGAGAGAACAACCAATGATACGCAAAGATGAGGAAGGACCGGAAATATTAATGTCTGAAGAGGAATCTGCAGTAGCCAAACTGAATAGAAACAAAGCAGCTGGACCAGACGGCATAGTCATAAAGCTGCTGATCGCCCTGGAAGAATTTGGTATAGAAAAAATTACTGAAATATTAAATGAAATTTATAATAGTGGGGTTATACCAGATGATCTCAGCAAGTCTATCTTCATAGCACTACCTAAGAAGCCAGAAGCAAATGAGTGCGAACTCCACAGAACCATCCGTTTAATGAGGCATATAACAAAACTGATCGTCCGAATCCTGATGAACAAAGCGAGAAGCAGAATCAGGCCAGAGATAGGTCAAGAACAGTGTGGTTTCGTTAAAGACACGGGAACAAGGAATCTCATATTTATGATAAGGATGCTCTCCGAAAGGGCAATACAAATGAAGAAGGACTCATACCTGTGCTTCATTGATTATGCGAAGGCGTTTGACAAAATATTCTACAAAGAAATGATGGAGATGCTCGGCAGTCTGGACATATTTGGGAAAGACTTGAGAGTAATAAAGAATCTTTACTGGCAGCAAACCGCTTGCATACGGACAGGTAATGAATTGAGTAGATATACAAAGATAGAAAGGGGCGTAAGACAAGGATGTGTCTTTTCACTGGATCTGTTCAACTTGTACAGCGAGAATATTTTGAGGACCCTAGAAGTTATGCCTGGATTCGCAATCGGAGGCCACAATTTAAACAACCTAAGGTACGCAGATAATACAGTGCTGATAGCAGACACAGAAAGGAAGCTACAAGACCTACAGAAGGTAGCAAAAGAAAGTAACAAGAAAGGACTAGAAATAAACTGCACGAAAACCGAATGAATGATCATCAGTAAAAAGGGCAGCCCAAAATGCCAAATACAGCTCGGGGATATCAGAATCAAGCAGGTACAAAAATTTAAATACCTGGGAAGTGTTATAGCAGAAGACGGAAAGTGCGATACAGAGATCCGAAGGCGAATTGGCATGGTGAAGGAAGCATTCCAGAAGCTGAGTAAAGTATTAAGAAACAGGACAAACTAGGGAAAGAGTACTTAATTGCTACGTGCTGTCTGTCCTTCAATATGGCAGTGAATGCTGGACAATATCATCAAAGAAGCAACTGAAATGTGGTTCTACAGAAGGATGCTGCGAATATCATGGATCGAGCATGTGAGCAATGATGAGGTCTTAGAAATGATGGAAACTAAAAGGAAATTAATACTGAGCATCAGGTAGAGACAGCTGAAGTTCCTGGGACACGCAATAAGGAAGGAGGGCTTGGAGAATCTGATACTAACAGGCCAGATAGAAGGAAAAAGAGACAGGGGAAAGCAACGGATAACATATTTGAAGGACCTAATCAGGTGGATGACGGAACGAGGATTGCATGGTGTAACAGGAGAATGCGTGCTCAGAGTCACCAGGGTTAGAGAAACGTAGAAAGCCATGATCGCCTACGTCCTGAAGACACAAGTCACATAGAAGAAGAAGAAACCACTAAAAATTCCTCCTTCCTTATATTTTCTAAGAGATGTTTGTTTTATTGAGACGAAAACAGCTTTTCTGTATCATTGTTCACTAATAAAAGGTCCCAAAGCCATTAAAAGGTTAATAAACAAAGTGCAAGGGAGGAAGTAAGTAATTCGTATTATCAGGGTCTGCAGGATTGTTAAAGGTTGACCCTAGACTTGATTAGGTTAAGATCGTAGCGATCAGAAAAAGATTTTCTCGGGAGTCAGTTCAGCAAAGTAAAAGTTCCGAAGAAAAAAGAAATCCGTGTGAGTGGAACGTCATTCTTGCCAATGGAATACGAAGAGAATGGGTTCACTCTGTGCATATGTGCTAGGATGTGCGTTGTGATGCAGTGGATATCGACTTGAAACAACAACTCGGGGAACCGAGTTCGAATTCCAGTTGAATGCCTCGCATTCACTTATGCTCAAATACCCTTGGGAAAGGTGTTAATCCGTTTCTTTCCTCCATTTATGGGTTAAATATTAGAACAGCCTTGGCTAGCAACCAGTCTACCCTTAGAAAGCAATGGCAACCTACTGCGGGATAATCTTCTGTCCATTCAGTCGTGTCTCGAAAGCGTGTATCACGTATAGCACTTAACTAACTGACTGTACATATGGCCTAGTGGGTCCCAGATGAAGGACTGAGCTGATGGAATGTAGTATGTCTGATCATTTGACAGGAAAATAACGAGAGGCTAGTAACGTTTCATATGGGGGAAAATATATTGTAGGGTGTAAAGTAATGCACCAGCCACAAGGCCACGTAAACTCTTTAGATGTCTGTCAAGGCTCCAGAAAGAAGATTTGACAAATCCAGCCTTGATATGGCAACAATACTAAATATTCCCTCTTATAAAAGATAGAGTATGGCAGAAAAATCAGGTAATTTCTGGAGACCTACAAGAAGTATCGTGGGGTAATAAAGGATTATACTATCTCTCAGTTTATCACAGCTGTAGTAAGTTTGATTCTCGCTGCGAGTTTTCCACTTGAGCCTCGTCGCTTTACTGAGCATAGTAAATAACACACACACACACACACACACACACACACACACACACACACACACACACACACACATATATATATATATTTAGAAGTGGAAACTATTTTTAAAAATTTTTTCTCGAGAGAGCTCAATCGTAATGAGAGCATAATAGATTAGTCATCCACATACCAGACTGTTCCGCTGTATCACAGCTCATCAATGTGCCTAGACGCATCCACTTGCTTCTGGGTGGGATCGAAACTCGATTGTGCGATTGAGCTCTCTAGAGAAGAAATTTTAAAAACAGTTTCCACTTCTGTGATATGTGCATCACTCTTCAGGAATGAATTGAGTCCTTTCAGTGACTGGCGTGTGTATACACTCTTTATATACAACACGTTAAAATTTCCCGTCTCTGATTCCATTTCTATGGCTTAGTAGGTAGCGACTCTGACTGACACCAAATCGGTCGAATTTCGATTCCGGCCAGAAGCAAGTAGATGTGTCTAGCCACACTGATGAGCGAAACAGGCTTGTATGTGGATGACTAATATATATGTATATTTGACATACCATTATATGCCTATCTAGATGACTCACGTGGCATCTATCTCACCATAGATCAATTAGAAACCATTTGAACACACATGGAAATCAACCACAGTCCACCCGTAGCATGCTAGTAGAAAATACAAGTATAATGGCCTCATTCACATGTAAAATAAATATTAAAAATAATAAAAGCAGAATAATAAAAAAAGGAAAAAGCTAAAAATCAGTAGCATTAATTATGAACATGGCCACAATGTGCTGTTTGTGTTCGGAAAATATGACATTCCTATAGATTCAGATGTATATATTAAACAACACACCTTCAGTTATAAATAAAATAAAAATAAAAATCATCCTTGATAATGGTTAAAAAATAGTCAAAATCTCTCGGATAGGCTGAATTTTGGACTGTTTTTACACATCACATGTTTTTGTCTAGAAAAGAAACACTTGTACGAAGACAAGAAACATTAAATAAAAAGCTTGACAGTCGTCTTTCATGAAGATTGTATGTGTGTGTATGTATATATATATATATATATATATATGTATATATATATATATATATATATATGTGTGTGTGTGTGTGTGTGTGTGTGTGTGTGTGTGCATTTATATATACATATATTATTGGAATTTAGAATAGACAATCGGAAAAATATAACGAATTAAACATTGAATGAAACGAGGACGCTGAATTGCTAAAGAAAGGACCAATCACTGTCTCCGTAACGGACATACAACCCTGGCTATTTAAGCGCCAAATTCAAACATTCATCCTTTTTTTTCCCCTCCGATCACGTCAATCTGTCAACAGGTCATAACGCGCTGCCCCTGAGGCAGCAGGAAGTTGGTGTAATGGTTAGCAAGCCTGTCTTGCAAGAATCATTACAATTGTTTAGTGATTTCGATCCTCACTGAGTGTCTCTTACGTTCGGCTTTATGCCACATCTAAGCTACGCTTGGAAGATCACCATAATGCTGCTCCTTCACCTCAATTCCTTGCAAGTAGAAGAAAGCGGCCAGCAACCACAAGAGAAATTACTACAACCTAATGAATTTTATAAGAATTTTAAAATATAAATGATTATAAACTTTATAATAAATTACTTATAAATAATTTGTTTTTGATTTTATAATATTAAGAATATAATAAGTAATATTTATAATATTATGCAGATATAAATTATTATAAATTTTATAATAAATTATTTATAAATAATCTGTATTTTATTTTATAATATTAAGAATATTATAAGTAATATTTATATTATGCTGATATAAATTATTAAATCTTTCAGTAAAAGTAATATTTATTATTAATTTTCTTACAGTAAAAATAATATTTATAATATTATGCAGATATAAATTATTATAAATTTTATAATAAATTATTTATAAATAATTTTTATTTATCTTTATAAGTAATAAATTCTTATAAATTTTATAATAAAAAAATTACTACAATCTAAAGAAACTAGCTGAGTATTGAAAGGAACTTCTCATTCAACAAGAACTGCTAACTAGATAACCAGACACCTTTCACTTGAACTAAGTCCGCAGACGCACATTTTCTGCAATCACTTGTTTATTATTTTCCTTGTTTCTCCTTTTTTTATTTCTATATTAAATATATTAAAACTTTACTGTAGTGTTTCTTTTTCTTCAAAATCTTTCATTTGAGTATACGAGGAATTAGCACTTACCCTCTATGACCTTATGAATGTATCCTAGAGTAATATTGTGGATAATAATGATCACGTTATTATTGCAGACAATAAGCATATGAACGGATAGTTTCAAGCGAAGTAACAGAATATTGTAATTAAGAACTCGTATTACCATTATGGAACAATTGCTAAAAATTGCATTGTGATGAAATTCAAACTGTAAATGGAATAAAATCTAGAGAACTGACTTCAAGAGAACTCTTAAAAAGAAAAACATTATTTGAAAGCTGAAAAATGCAGTTTCAGTAAGAACACTGATGTTTACGTTAGCGCCTGTGAAAGTACTTAAAAAGAGAGAGATATAAAATGGTTTCATTTTAATATACAAAGTAACCAAATAAAACCTCTCGGTTTTTTTTTTATTAAAAGAGAAAGAAGACGCTATGCATAAAATGTGACACACAGTTAGTTCTCAAAATAATACCCCATCATCATCCACACCCTTTCACCAACGTGCCTCAAGCTGCAGAATACCCTGGCGGTAAAAATCAGGTGTTTCGGACGCAAAGACATGATTTGCGAAGGATTTCACATGCAGGTGGTTGTCCAGGGAATGAAAGAGGTGGTAATCTGTTGGTGGAAGGTCTAGGGAGTAGAGTGGATAACACAGTGTCTCTCAGCCAAGTCACCGTATCATATTCCTGGCTACCTGCGCCACATGAGATCTGGCATTGTTATGACGCAATAGTACGCCCTTGCGATTAACATATGATGACTTCTTTTACTTCAGTGCCTATTGTACACGTTACAACTCATGCAAGTACAAGTCCGCAGTGATGGTTTACCAAGTTGAGAGCAGCTCATATTGCACCACTTGTTGACTAGTTCATTAGATACACAGCATGATTATGAGTGTAGAGATGGTCTTGTGGGGTGTGACACAGGGTCCAGTGGTGACAAACGGTTATGGTGAAACACACCTATTCTCCAGATAATGGACTCTCCCTTCTATATTAATAAGAGTTAACAGGAAGTTAACTCGAGAAGTTCTTAGGAATTTCTTATGAGTTCTTAGAAGTTCTAGAGAGTTCTATTGGAGTTCAGTAGAACTATTAGTTAGTTCCAATTTGGACATAGTTGGACTAAGGCAGTTGATATTAGTCGACAGTAAGCCAAATACTAAGGAGTCAGCTTACAGTGGAAGATTACCAAGTTCCTAACATTTTGGGTGCGTTAAGTCGATTAGCAGCCGACATAGCACGATTATAAATTTCAGTGTGAAAACTACCCCACAACACAAAGTTTGGCATGCTTGGGAGTGTCATACTGGACCCACATTTCGTCACTGGTAAGTACTCGATCAAATATTGGTACGTTGTGGTGCCGAGAAAGCAACGAGAAACAGTTGTTGCTTGTTGGTTTCCTAAAGTGTCTGAGGAACCCACTTACTCAACTTGTACGCTGTTAGTGCAAGTGAAGTCGGCTTCATCAGAGACCCGGAAGCATTCGGTAAGCTTGCTATACCTTTCGCTGTTGTTCTCCTCTATGGCTGTCTTTAAAGCCTCATCTGTGACTGCGGTTTTTATCATCAGTTCTACCGATCTGAACTTCTGGAATCAACGCCTGGCAGTGCGTTCACACACAGCATTGTCTCCAAAGGCTAGACGTATTCGGCGTCTCGATGCGAACAACCCCACCTTACAGTCATAAAGCAGACAACACCGCACAAGTTGCTTTGATACCTCCATGTTTCCTCACCGCTACTCGAGCTAGGACTGATGTATGTGCGCAACGTAAAAAAATGGCAAGGACTTTTTATGGTTAGCTTATTTATATATAAGGGAGACGTAGATTCAAACACAGCCAGAGAGCGCAAAGTTTTCTTTAATAAGATTTCCGAACATTCAGGTCGGTTGACGATAATAAATAAATATACTGTTTAATAAATAAACTGAGCGTCTACTCGACTACGAGTATCCACCAAAAATAACGTTTAAAATGATAAAAATCTGTTGAATTAATAAAAGCGCGATTCTAAAAATTCTCATTGTTTACGTTTAGATAAGAAATTGTGCAGATTAGACAAATTTCTGGAGATCTATGACGAGATAAAACTTCGCTGAAAAGCGCAAATTTTTCCTCACCCGACCGAACAACAGTTCTCCGTCGCTCATTTGGTTACATTGTGTCTGGCTTGACATGAGTTTCCTCTGCCTTGAGGGACGCAGGTTCAGATCCAGCCGGCGTGCGCAAATGTTTCTTTAATAAGATTTCCTGAGCATTCAGGTCGGTAGACGATAATTAATCATATATATATATATATTCATCCGTAGACAGATCTGTTTCGCTGTATCACAGCTCAACAGTACGGTTAGACATCCAATTAACTTTTAACCAGGATTGAAACCCGACGGAATTGGCGTCAGTCGGCGATTCTACCTCTGAGTTATGAACGCTCGGTAGAAGGAAGCAAGAAATTTATAATTTGCATGAAGCATTGTGTATATGAAGTGTATGGGTAGGTATTAGAAGGCTGTCACAATGCGTTTAGTATAATAAAGGAAGGTAAAGAAGGTGTTGGGTATTACCTATTTATTAATTTATGAATAATAAAATAGGTGATACCCAACACCTTTTTACCTCTCTTTATTATACTAAACACATTGTGACAGCCTTCAAATACCTACCCATACAACATCTCTCTCTCTCTCTCTCTCTCTCTCTATATATATATATATATATATATATATATATATAAAACAAAAACCCTACCTGGTCTGAAGAAGCAGCTTGCATTTTTAAAACCGCCGAAATAAATTTTGGTATCATAACCATGTTGAAGTTTCTTCTTTATACATCATATTGCTCTGGATAATATCCATTAAGTTCTCTACTTTTATTTATGTTTCTTCACTCTCTCTCTCTCTCTCTCTATATATATATATATATATATATATATATATATATATGAACGCATCGTTCATTCAGTAATGAATTAGAACAGTCTCACTGTCGTATGAATACATGGTATATCACACGCTAAAAGTCTGCTTACCAAGCGCCCATAGCTCAGAGATAGAATCCCCGTCAATTCGGATGTCTAACCGTACTGATGAGCTGTGATACACCGAAACAGATCTGCCTGCGGATATATATATATATATATATATATATATATATATATATATATATATATTAAGATAATAGGCAAACTCCTGTTATCTTTATATGTTTATATAACCTATGCTTAGATGAAAAAATAAAAATAATTAAATTCAGTGGAAATAACCAGCTTTTGAAATGATGAAATGAAATTAATTTTAAATGCCATCACAAAAATAAATTTAAATTACCTGTTTAGTAGGATATATATATATATATATATATATATATATATATATATATATATATATATATATAATGGTTAGCAAGCTCGTCTGGCTAGAACTTGTTGCAACTGAATAGTGAATTCGATCCTCACTGGTTACCCTATACTTTAGGCCTTGTGCCACATCTAAGCCGCGCTTATTAAATCAATATACATATAGTAAATGCTTCTGGACTTATATACAAAATATCAATAATCATGAATTAAGTCAACGCATATAGGCTTAGATATAAACGACCTCTATTTTGTCTATCATCGAACCAAGTAAATGCTTATAGACTAGAATATTTTCTTGGAAGTAAAAACCGATTTTAACATTAAATAACCCCAAATACGTTGATATATCGTAAAATCAAACAAACCAACCCATCATAATATTTTGAGCCTCCTGCCGGAAAAGAGCATCTATTTAATCTTTCTATGCCGAGAATGTTCGTTCCGTTTACTACGATGACTTACCAGCAAACTTCTCTATTTCTTCATCTCCCTGCACTTTCCTCTTTTGTTCGTTATCTGTTGGCCAACATTAAAGTTACCTTTTGCGGCATCTGTTTTTCGTTCTTCTCTTGCTAATTATCCTATCTGAATTCATTTTTGTGGCTTAATCACTCCAATGGTATTTTTTATCTATATCTGTTTCGTGGCCCATGTTGACCTCATTTCCTTTCCTCCCGGTTCACACTCCACCCACGTCTATTGAATAGGTGAAGAGGCTCATCCCTTGTTTCCTGTTTAGGATGTGGTTTCCGGCTTTCTCTTTTCCAATCTTTTCACTTCTTTTTTTTCAATTGGAGTAGATAGACTAAACTATCGCCCGGTTCACACTCCACACACGTCTATTGAACAGGTGTAGAGGCTCATCCCTTGTTCCGTGTTTAGGATGTGGTTTCCGGTTTTCTCTTTTCCAATCTTCTCATTTCTTTTTTTTCAATTGGAGTAGATAGACTAAACTATCGCCCGGTTCACACTCCACACACGTCTATTGAACAGGTGTAGAGGCTCATCCCTTGTTCCGTGTTTAGGATGTGGTTTCCGGCTTTCTCTTTTCTAATCTTTTCACTCCTATGTAGCCCCCTGCACATCAGTGGCGTTACTGCCTTGCTCAGGGTGATATGATTAAAAAAAATGGTATAAACCTTTTTACTGATCTCGTACGTCGCAGCTGACATTATGCATTAACCATCTCTTTACGGGCGGACGACAAGAACAACAGATCTCAACTGTTGAACCAGCGGATGAAGAGGCTTATGTATGACGGACATGCCACAGAAGGCGCCACTCGAAATTCTAACAGAGTCAGCGACAGTCCGCCGCAGTTTCCTAACTGGATCTCATTCCATATGTGCCACAGAGGAAAGTCATAAAATCAAATGTGTGAGTCACTGCCTGGCACCTTAAATAATTTCACATCATCGGTATTATCTTCTACTCAAATTCTGTTTCACCTCTAATTGTTGGAAAGCGATAGAGAATGGATGACGGGAAGGGCTCTGGTGAAACTGAACGTGCACGGCGAATTTAGTCATCAGCGCCATCATCATAGTGAAAGCGATCAGTAAAGAAGAAATTCAATTTTTAAATATGAGACATAGCCGACGACGATCTCTTTAAATTTGAACCATAATAGCAAGGTGTTTTTCATGAAAAAAAAAAAATCTCCTCGAACAAGAATGAATTAAAACATGTATTTATACCTGACTAGCAGTATAGCCCTGCGTTGCTCGGGTGTAATGAAAGCTTTAAAACTAATACATGGTCTTGGAGTTCAGACTCTTTGGACGTTGGCATGAAAGACTAAAAAGCAATAGTTGTTTCGAATTAAAGCGAAACCGTAGACTGTAAGAAAAATGAATGGATGTAAGTCAAATTTTGATTTCCTGGTATCGATATCAAATAGGTTTTTTTTCGTCGTAAACTGAATTTTGAAGGCTAAATAAGTCCTCTGAGTAAATGGTATCATGGCTGAGAATAAGAACTACAATTATGCCTACTTAGAGCCAAACCCGAAGCAAAAACTAAAATAAAAGGGCTGAAACAAATACAGACATACAGACAGATAAACAGACACACACAAACATCTTGCCTTTTGTATATATATATATATTATCGATTTTCTGGACTATTGTAAGAACTGCAACCTTGAAACTTCTGAATATCGTTTCTTATGTCTTTGTCTATGAGTGTATCAAATTTGATTAAAATCAGACCACTCCTTCTATAACCCGATTTTTTCGATTATCGATTTTCGATATTTATCTGGGGTACCTCGACACAAAACCTAGCCAAGAACACTCACAGACGCTTATAGTACAACTGTGTAAATATTCAAGAAAATTTGTTCAGCCGTTTCGGAGTCTATGGGTAATGGACACACACACAAAGTTCCATTTATAAATAAGTTTTGATTAGATTACTTGGTCAGATCTAGATAAATAGAGCAGTCTAAAAAAGAAAAAAAATGTACTATTTTTACTGAACGTTTTCCGATGTATCGTTAGGTATCTTTTTATTTAGACCTTATTTAATGGTAAAACCTGCAGTAACTATTCCTGGACATCTTCCAGCTTTTCGTCTTACATTATTTCACCTTCATTTCTTCTATTCTCTATAATTTTTAGTAACGTTACATTTAGTTTGAAGTGAAATGGCCTTCGTCAGTCTATCCTGCCTCAGATACACTTCTGCTGCTCTGGCTGCGGTATATGGAATGCTATTACGACCCTATTGAGTTACGGGACTCGTCATATGAACGTTTATGTTTGGATATTTAACGGTTACCAGCGCGGAAACTGAAATCAGCCTGCCATGTTCAATTCCTGGTCACCTCTGTTTCATTCTCTTTGCACTAATGCCCTTTGAAAAAGGCATGAATCAATCGTTTTCCATCTGTGGGTTAAATAGAGAAACAGTCAAACAGAAGGACAATTCTGAACTGAAAATCAGCTTAAAGAAGCATGGGTCTCGTCGGGTTATCTTGACCTAGACACAACATTGATGCTATGCCTGCAGTACACGTGATTGGGGTATATGTCACGTGACAACTGAATATTAAATTTGCTTTATTTCTGTTTATCTTTAACGCTTACGTTGAGACATTTACTGTTTAGGTAAAGGGGGTCTAAACCAGAGGAAATTTCAAGGTTTCTAGGGTGAGGTCTTTTACGTTTTCTTGTTTTTATTTACAGAATTTGGAGCGCCAAAAAAGACGGCATGATGAATATTATATTCAATATGAACTCTGGTCGTTTATTGGACGTGTTGTTTATTGAAGTACGCTTCAGTTTATTTATTTAATAATTAGTTATGAATTAAAACAAATTACTGGCCATGTATTCAAGCTTAAAAGTCCATCAACATTTTCTATTGCTATTAAATTTATAAACTCCTCTATAAAAATTAGCCATCGTCTGGCTCACAAGAATTGCTTCTTGTTTAGGATTGGGTTTCCAATTCCTTTTAAAGCTTACTTAAACTCTATAGTTCTAACGTTTTGTCTGAACTCTGAAGTTTTATTCACTGATTGGTTCACCTATTGCCCTGTTTACACTCTTCTCTGGTCGTTTGAACAGAAGTTGTGGCTCATCCCTTGTTGTCTGTTTAGGATTGGGTTTCGGGTTCTCTTCATTCTCTTTTACTCTCCTCGTATCATAGCGGCATGGCCGCCTTGTTTGGGGTGTAAAATAAATATAAATATATATGTACTAATATATGTACTAATATATGTACTAATATAGAAAAGAATGAAAATTTTCAGTAAGGTATGCATATTATTTGGAAAACACTTTTTGAGTCGGACAATCTTGGAAAGGGGTATTGACATTCCGAGCTATATTGAATTAGATGCACTGAGCGAAAAGTTTCAGGCATTTAGCACATCATCCGATGATTTTCATTTTAATAAAATGTCGTCTGCAAATCGTAGATTATAACAATGTTCTAGGCTTATGCTTATTACGATTCCTTCTCATTTTTTTTTTTCGGAAGATTCATTCAATTCATTTTTAGTCTTCGGATTTTTTTTATCTTTGAGATCAACAATAAAACTTCTGCTGGCACACATTTGTTTCAACTCACTGAGATATTATGAACGTTAAAAATTTTAATGGAATTTTTTAGTGGGATACTAAAGATTTTAATGAATTTTTAATAGAAAACTAAATATTTTAATTGATTTTTAAAAATAAACCCTAAAAATGTTAAAGATTCACATTATATGTCATTTATGTGATCCAGTCAAAAAATTAACATTTTTTTAGATATTTCGTGAGAAATTAAAAAACGAGTACTGAACTGTTATGTTGATTGATTGGTTTCTTTATTTAACGGCATATCAACACCTTATGGGTCATTTAATGCGGAAATTTTATTGGAAGTTTTGAAGTAATAAAAATATGATATACGTTGTTGTGCTTTTACGATAGAATACATGGCAGATAATACTCAGCTTTTGTGCATATACATGCTTGTGTGAACTTGATTATGTAACACCCCAACGGACCGTCCGTACAATTTCTCCGGCGGCTGTTCTCCACGTTGTGATGTTTGCCGGGAGTTTGTTGAAAATGTCGGAGCCTTCAAGCTGGGGGTACAAGATTGAACTATAAGGAACGAACTTCCACAACTTGGATGAGTTGAAAGGATGCTTTATTTCGTTTAGAGTTAGCCTTTTCGGTTGGGGCAAGCGAATGTGACACACAGCTCTAACTCTAATTAATGGAGATCAACAAATCCGAACTGACCGAAACAAGACTCACTCAACTGATTGACTCACTTAACTGACTCGGAAAAATTACCTGAATTTATTTAAAATTGACCCGGAAATCCGGAAATGCTTTAGACCACCGGTGATAAACATTGGCGACTGTAAGTCTGAAATTTCAGTTATCTTTTTTTTTTATCTTTATTAAGAATTTTCCGGCGGAAGCTTTAATAAGCTTCCGCCGGAAAATTCTTAATGTGTGGTCAAGATACAGTAAAGGACAGCCTTTGACCGGGTCATTCGAAAAACGCACCTTCTGAACTTTTATCTCCTGAACTTATCTCTTTATCACATTAAATCACTGAGTCAAATATTTAGCGGAAGAGCGGTAGGATTTAAAACAGTAATCTGATACCCTTGTCTCTTCCACAATTTTCCTCATAAAAAAAAAGCGTTTATTTATTTATTTTTTCCTCTTCTTTTTCACTTTTGTTAAATATGTTTTTAAACTATTTTCTATTCTTAACCATTTTCTATTTTAATCTATTATAATAAAATACATAAATGCCTAGTTATCGTGTCACAATTATCAGAAGCAGTTATAATTTTGCTATATTTTGGAATACAATTTGATTTCTTTAAGAAATTGTAGGATATTACATGGATCAATGTCAAGAAACAGATATTTCGTTTTGATTGTTTGGTTGGTTGATTTTGTTGGTGACGTAAACTTTATGGGTTATTTAATGCCAAAGTTTAAATATTTTAAACGTAATTTTATGTTTTCAACTACATATGTTTTCTACATAATTTTATACTTTCAGATGAAAGATATGTTTTTTATATATACATTTTAAAGATCATAAAATATATTGTTGGTAATTTTAGGCGTTTGTTTGGAAGTTCATTATTTGCCAATTTATGGGACCTTAACAGATGCTATCATCGCGGATCATGGTAGGCCAGGAAACAATAGCAGTTAAGATGTGGTTCCACGCTGCTTAAAAGCTTCAGTCTCCCGATCAAAGGCCTTGCTATCGTATGTAGTTTCTCATACCCAGGACGAGAACTGTTACGTGATATCGGTCCGTCTCTGTGGTAGTGAATGCTGGATAATCTCCTCACAGACGAAGAAGAGACGCAGAAATGTGTTTCTACGGATAATACCATATGAGTAACGAAGAAGGTTTAAGAAGATGAAATCATAAAATGCTCTTACACCTAATAGAAGTAAGAGACAGTTTAAATTTCTAGGACGCGTAACGGGTAAAGAGAGCTAAGAAATTTCGACACTAACAAGACATAAAAAAAGAAAAGAAATCAGTGTATAACATGACTAACAAGCACGTGAAAATTGTTGGCAGAAAAGGGTTTAAGTGAGATCAGTCAGTCAGTTAAGTGCAATACGTCATACACGCTTTGGGCGATCATGTCTCGAAAGAGACATGACTGACTGGGCAGAAGATTATCCCTCAGTAGGTTGTCATTGCTTTCCGCTGTAGACTGGTTGCCAGACAAGGCTATAGAATCCACTCTGTCCTGTTATTTGACTCATAGCTAGAGGGAGGAATTGATGTATTATATTATTAAGAAATAATTAGTGGGGGATGAGTTTATTACTTCATAACAATATAATATTGATCCACCACTTTATGCCCAGTAGAAGCCTTAATCATGTCTAACTATTTTATTCAGTTAGTAAAATGCCATACATGAAACACGCTTGGGCGATCATATCTCGAAAGAGACATGACTGACTGGGCAGAAGATTATCCCGCAGTAGGTTGTCATTGCTTTCCGCTGTAGACTGGTTGCCAGACAAGGCTATAGAACCCAATCTGTCCGATTATTTAATCCATAATTGGAGAGAAAACGGATTAATACCTTTCCAAAGGGAATTTGTGTGTAAGTAAATGCCATGAATTTGACGGGAATTCGAACTTGGATCCCCGATTTGTCGTTCCGAGTCGATATCCACTGTACCACAACGCACATTCCATGAGAGAGATACCAAAAGGAAAAAATTGTACAGAGCTAGGAAAGACAGGAAGTTATGGAGAGCCATAATTGTTAACGTTCCGAGGGAACATGGTAAAGAGAATAAGAAAATCTTACTCTAAACATTTTTTTTCATTTTAAATACAGGGTGCGATGGATAAACTGTCGTCTAAATTATGCTAAAAATGAAAATAACATTGACATCTCATTTTAAAAGATATATTTACCAAAATTACACAATAATATCTTTAAATACTAAAGAGTAAATGTATTCAATAAAATTGCCATTGATTTAAACCACGGTCACCAGACGACTTCGAAATCTCCAGCAGCTCTTCTGGATGGTCTACTTGTTTAAGTTGGTGAATGATGCCATAATCCTTGCTTTCAGTTCATCCTTGTTGTTAGGAATTTTGGTGGTCTCTCACTCAACTGTGCTCCACACATAATTTGATGTTGGCTTCCATATTGAATCTGAAGCACTGTAGGAAGATGAATGTAGGCATAATATCACGATCAGTAGTGATCACTCAAAACATCATGATGTTGATCGTATATACCAAACAACTCATTTCAAATCCTCTACAGTGTCCTCAGATTGACACCCAAACACTTTGAAATGATTGTATCAGATCTTCTAATGTGAATGTGAAGCAGTACAGCATGCACTTTCCAACTTTCTAGCAGTTTAAATTGCATCTATATTGTTTAAGTTGGTGAATGCTGCCATAATCCTTGCTTTCAGTTCATCCTTGTTGTTAGGAATTTTGTTGGTCTCTCACTCAACTGTGCTCCACACATAATTTGATGTAGGTTTACATATTGAATCTGAAGCCCTATAGGAAGATGAATGTAGGCATAATGTCACGATCAGTAGTGATCACTCAAAACATCATGATGTTGATCGTATATACCAAACAACTCATTTCAAATCCTCTACAGTGTCCTCAGATTGACACCCAAACACTTTGAAATGATTGTATCAGATCTTCTAATGTGAATGTGAAGCAGTACAGCATGCACTTTCCAACTTTCTAGCAGTTTAAATTGCATCTATATTGTTTAAGTTGGTGAATGCTGCCATAATCCTTGCTTTCAGTTCATCCTTGTTGTTAGGAATTTTGTTGGTCTCTCACTCAACTGTGCTCCACACATAATTTGATGTAGGTTTACATATTGAATCTGAAGCCCTATAGGAAGATGAATGTAGGCATAATGTCACGATCAGTAGTGATCACTCAAAACATCATGATGTTGATCGTATATACCAAACAACTCATTTCAAATCCTCTACAGTGTCCTCAGATTGACACCCAAACACTTTGAAATGATTGTATCAGATCTTCTAATGTGAATGTGAAGCAGTACAGCATGCACTTTCCAACTTTCTAGCAGTTTAAATTGCATCTATATTGTTTAAGTTGGTGAATGCTGCCATAATCCTTGCTTTCAGTTCATCCTTGTTGTTAGGAATTTTGTTGGTCTCTCACTCAACTGTGCTCCACACATAATTTGATGTAGGTTTACATATTGAATCTGAAGCCCTATAGGAAGATGAATGTAGGCATAATGTCACGATCAGTAGTGATCACTCAAAACATCATGATGTTGATCGTATATACCAAACAACTCATTTCAAATCCTCTACAGTGTCCTCAGATTGACACCCAAACACTTTGAAATGATTGTATCAGATCTTCTAATGTGAATGTGAAGCAGTACAGCATGCACTTTCCAACTTTCTAGCAGTTTAAATTGCATCTATATTGTTTAAGTTGGTGAATGCTGCCATAATCCTTGCTTTCAGTTCATCCTTGTTGTTAGGAATTTTGTTGGTCTCTCACTCAACTGTGCTCCACACATAATTTGATGTTGGCTTCCATATTGAATCTGAAGCCCTGTAGGAAGATGAATGTAGGCATAATATCACGATCAGTAGTGATCACTCAAAACATCATTATGTTGATCGCATATACCAAACAACTCATTTCAAATCTTCTACAGTGTCCTCAGATTGACAGCCAAACACTTTGAAATGATTGTATCAGATCTTCTAATGTGAATGTGAAGCAGTACAGCATGCACTTTCCAACTTTCTAGCAGTTTAAATTGCATCTATATTGTTTAAGTTGGTGAATGCTGCCATAATCCTTGCTTTCAGTTCATCCTTGTTGTTAGGAATTTTGTTGGTCTCTCACTCAACTGTGCTCCACACATAATTTGATGTTGGCTTCCATATTGAATCTGAAGCCCTGTAGGAAGATGAATGTAGGCATAATATCACGATCAGTAGTGATCACTCAAAACATCATTATGTTGATCGCATATACCAAACAACTCATTTCAAATCTTCTACAGTGTCCTCAGATTGACAGCCAAACACTTTGAAATGATTGTATCAGATCTTCTAATGTGAATGTGAAGCAGTACAGCATGCACTTTCCAACTTTCTAGCAGTTTAAATTGCATCTATATTGTTTAAGTTGGTGAATGCTGCCATAATCCTTGCTTTCAGTTCATCCTTGTTGTTAGGAATTTTGTTGGTCTCTCACTCAACTGTGCTCCACACATAATTTGATGTTGGCTTCCATATTGAATCTGAAGCCCTGTAGGAAGATGAATGTAGGCATAATATCACGATCAGTAGTGATCACTCAAAACATCATTATGTTGATCGCATATACCAAACAACTCATTTCAAATCCTCTACAGTGTCCTCAGACATACATACGTACATACATACATACATACATACATATCGCGTGCGAGTGATAAATTATTGTCTCAATGATGCAAAAATGAAAATAACACTGATAGCTCATTTTAACAAATATATTTACCAAAATTATACAAAAATATCTTTAAATACTAAAGAGTAAATGTATTCAATAAAATTGCTATTGATTTAAACCACGGCCACCAGACGAGTTCAGAATCTCCTGCAGCTCTTCTGGATGGTCTCCTTGTATAAGTTGATCAATGCTGCCATAATCCTTGTCTTCAGTTCAGCTTTAGTGTGAATATAGTTTTGATGGTTTCTCGCTCAACTGCACTCCATGCATAATAATCAAGGAGGGGGTTGCAGTCTGGGGAGTTAGGTGGCCAGATGTAAGGGGTGATGTGGTTGCAGAAATTGTCTGACAGCCATGGCTGGGCTCTCCTGCATGTGTGTCATGTTGCAGAGTCCCATTGCTAGTCATAGGGTTTAAATCCATTTACTTGCTTTCCCGACAGCTATAATCTCCAAGAATTTAAATATAAAGTCAATAGTCATCTCCTATCTCAGTAACCTTCATGCTCTCTCTCTCTCTCTCTCTCTCTCTCTCTCTCTCTCTCTCATACACTTTTCTCCGTCCACTCCACTATCATCAGTATTCTCATCCTTCTCTTACCCACTTCTTGACACCCCCTATAACCTGTCACTCTTTCTCATAACTTTCCTGCTATGTAACCCTCTGTAAAACAGTGGCACTAAAATGCTTTGCTTAGGGCGATATGATTATAATATATATATATATATATATATATATATATATATATATATATATATACGAGAGAATGTCAAAAATTATCGGCACTCTTGTCTAAAGATATTTTCTGGCAAAAATGCGGATAAGTTTTGACATACCTTCAACAGAATTTTTTCACATACCCTCATAGAAGCTTTTGAAGCTAAATAAAACAATGAAAAAAATAAAATGGCAAACAAAACTTTCTGACTTTATTTGAAAATTAGTATCAGTAATATGCGCTGTGGTGCAGCAAATATCGGCTCAGAACAAGAAATCGGAGAACTGAGTTCGAATTCCAGCTGAATTCGTTGCATTCACTTACGCGCAAATACCTTTGGGAAATGTATTAATCCCACTCTTATCTTTCCAGTTATGGGTTAAATAACAGGACAGATTAGCTTTGCTTGGCAACCAATCTGCAGCAGAAAGTAATGGTAACCTACTGCAAGAAAGTCTTTTGCCCAGTCAGTCATGACTCGAAAGAGACATGATCGCCCAAAGCGTGTATTACGTATAGCACTTAACTGACTGAATGGATGATTTTAGTCAAATCATCCTTGAAATTGACACTATTCTCATAAATTGAAACCAGAAGACAAATTTAGTCATTTCGGTTTCGTTCCCAGTTCCAGTAAAAAGAAAAAAAGAAAAACAAAATGGAGGCATCGGTCTTCCATATCCCAAAAGCGGTGTATTAATCAGTTGTTTTGTTTTGTTTTGTTTTTTTTTTGTTTTTTTTTCGTTTTTGTTTTTGTTTTTGTTTCGTGGGTCGGTAACAGTATACAACTGAAATATTGCTGGTCCGCGGAGATTCCATTATTGAAGCAATACCACCTGACTGCATTAATAGGTCATCTGCTGACACCTGTGGCTGTGTGGAAACAGGTAAATTCTCACCGTTGTATAGAGACACACGTTAAACCGATTTTGTGTCCAATTTACTCTCGTGAGGAGACTAACAAAAAATCATATTTTTTAGAAAAAGAAAACTGTATTTAAGCGTCAACATTTAAAAAAATAAATGAAAATTAAATCAGAAGCAACATTTAAGAATTTAAGAAGCAAAATGAGGGCTGAAAAAAAAATTACAAATACATTTGATTACAAGATGTATGCGAGGTGAATATAGAAAAAATGTACTGATATAGGTAGGTAGCTTATACATACACAGCAAAGCGCACAGCGGTATACATTAGCTAGCATGATGTTGTACATATATACATACGTACATACGTGCAGGCATACGCAGACAACGTGACTACAGACGTACAGATACAAGTGCAGTGTATGCGCTATTTATAGCAGCTTCTATCGATGCTGAACTTCAGGAAATAAATAAATAAATAAATAACTGACGGGAGCTTTGGGGGCAATATAACCTGTAAATTAGTTCCAAACATATGACTCGTGTCATTTCGATGCATCTGCTCCGATCTTTGTCGGAATTTTCCGATCGTGGCCGAATATTGCCAATCCAACAAGTGCTGCTACTACACGGCAGAGGCACAAAAACAAACAAAAACACTACCGCTGCGACAACATTCATTACTACTACTACTACTACTACTACTACTACTAATAATAATAATAATAATAATAATAAGAAGAAGAAGAAGAAGAAGAAGAAGAAAAAGAAGAA
The DNA here is from genome assembly GCA_037127315.1 of Ascarosepion bandense. NCBI lineage: Eukaryota > Metazoa > Mollusca > Cephalopoda > Sepiida > Sepiidae > Ascarosepion > Ascarosepion bandense. The sequence goes on from JBBBDQ010001080.1 coordinate 1,823,045, forward strand.
AAAGAAGAACAAGAAGAAGAAAAAGAAGAACAAGAACGAGAAGAAGAAGAATAAGCAGATTCTTTTCTCGCACTCCCCGCCTGTGGAATTCTTTTCCGTATACTTGCTTCCCCGACAGATACGATCTCCAAGAATTTAAATGTAAGGTCAATAGTCATCTCCTATCTCGCTAACTCGCATCCTTTCTGTCAAGCTCTTTTTTCCAACCTCACCACCCCCATCACACCAATATTCTCATCCTTCTGTTACCCTCTTTCTGACAATCCCTACCCCTCTTTCTCATCACTTTCCCCCTATGTAACCCCCTGCGCAACAGTGGCAGTAGAACTGCCTCGCTTTGGGTGAAATGATTAAAAATAAATAAATAAATATAATAATAATAATAATAATAATAATAATAATAATAATAATAATGAGAAGAAGAAGAAAAGAATAATAAGAAAAATAATAATAATAATAATAATAGTAAGACGAAGAAGAAGAAAACGAAAGAATAATAATAATAATAAGAAGAAGAAGAAGAAGAAAATAATGATAAGAAAAATAATAATAAGAAGAAGAAGAAGAAAAAGAAGAAGAAAATAATAATAAGAAAAATAATAAGAAGAAGAAGAAAAAGAAAAATAGTAATAATAATAAGACGAAGAAGAAGAAGAAAAAGAAAGAATAAGAAGAAGAAGAAGAAGAAGAAGAAGAAGAAAAAAAGAAGAAGTAATAATAATAAGACGAAGAAGAAGAAGAAGAAAAAGAAAGAAGAAGAAGAAAACGAGGAAGAAGAAGAAAAAGAAGAAGAAGAAGAAGAAGAAAAATAGTAATAATAATAAGACGAAGAAGAAGAAGAAGAAAGAATAATAAGAAGAAGAAAAAGAAAAAGAAGAAGAAAAATAGTAATAATAATAAGACGAAGAAGAAGAAGAAGAAAAAGAAAGAAGAAGAAGAAGAAGAAAACGAGGAAGAAGAAGAAAAAGAAGAAGAAGAAGAAGAAGAAGAAAAATAGTAATAATAATAAGACGAAGAAGAAGAAGAAGAAAGAATAATAAGAAGAAGAAGAAGAAAAAGAAGAAGAAAAATAGTAATAATAATAAGACGAAGAAGAAGAAGAAGAAGAAGAAGAAGAAGAAGAAGAAGAAGAAGAAGAAGAAAAATAGTAATAATAAGAAGACGAAGAAGAAGAAGAAAAAGAAGAAGAAGCAAGAGAAACTGTGTTAGAGGAAAAAATTGAAAGATATAGAGATACAGAGAAGGAACAAATTAAAGAAGATGGAAAAGAATCATCATCCTCGTAATCATAATGATAGGAATTCACACATGCGGACGTGGCTCAGTTATCGGAACAATGGACTAACCGCTGAGGAATTCAGTGCACCATTTTAAAGCGCTTGCGGTTAGCACGAGTACATGTTCAATTCGCCTTCCATCAAGTGGCCAGTCTGTTATGTGCAAACAGAATTAATCTTCCGCCACAACATTGCAGCTACAACAACGACATTACAAACATAAATAAAAAGAAATCCAAACTACAATATTTATCGAGGTGAATGGCTGGCAAAAATGGACAGAACCGGCCTGTTGATATTTATTCCCACAAAAATCAGAGAGTTCACATGGTACAGAAAGTACACAAATAAGGACTTAACACTACGGCTATTACTACTTCAGAGACCAGGTCTTGGAGAGCGACACATAAAAAAAGCAGGGCAGACCCCGGAACGTCTTTTATGAGCAAAGCTTATGCTAAAATGGAACTATTATTAAAAATAATACAGTGGGTCGGAGTAGACAAACCACAGAGAGACAGAAGGATTATAGTTTAACTCGTAAATACGTCTTTTTTTTTTCGTTTTTCGAAAGTCTAGTCTACTGGATTGCTATATGATATCTGTCCTTCTGTATAGAAGTGAATGTTGGAGGATCTCATCAGTGACGAAGGAGAGGCTTGAGCCAACAGAAATGTGGTTCTACAGAAGGATACTGAAGATACCATGGACGGAATATGTGATGCAAACAAGAAAATTCATACTGAACATCAGGAAGAGACAAATAAAACTCCTGGGACATGTAATGAGGAAGGAGGGCCTGGAGAATTTAATAATCACAGGACGAAACAGGGGAAAGTAACGCGGGACCTACTTGATAGGTCTGAGCAAATCGATAGCGAAACGGGGTTTGGAAGAGATACAAAAAAAAAACATATTGAGAGCAGCAAGAAACAGTGCCAAGTGGAAGTCCATGATCGCCTACGTCCTGAAGGGACACGTCACACGAAGAAAAAGATAGGGATTGATCCACTCATTTTTTCTTCCATGTTCATTTACTTCTGGGATGATATTGTTTGTCAGTAAAGATTTTTTTACGATGTCCCATTTTGATTTTCCATTTTGTTCCTCATATCTTTTCACGCTGTCCATATATTTTTCTGCCATGTTTGGGTTCTTCAAGAGTCTGTTGTCTTACACTTTAGGTGCTGTGTTAGTGTTGTATACCTACCTATATACAGGACTAGGATGTTCCTATTTTTTTTTTTTTTTTTAATCATATCACCCCGAGGAAGGCGGTAATGCCACTGAGGTGCAGGGGACTACATAGGAGTGAAAAGATTGAAAAAGAGAAAACCGGAAACCGCATCCTAAACAGGAAACAAGAGATGAGCCTCTTCACCTGTTCAATAGACGTGGGTGGAGTGTGAACCGGGCGATAGTATAGTCTATCTACTCCAATTATACTCTTAAATATGTGGACACCATTGGAGAAAATGTAGTAGAGGAGTGTAATTATACTGATTAGCAGTGTGAGTCTTGTACTTGTTCCTATACTATTATTTCCAACGTTCATTTTCGTGATTACTCACACAGTAACCTTTAAGAGTTACAACAGTTAGAAGATACCATGGACTGAGCACATGACTAACAACAAGGTGTTGAAGAGGATGGAAACTCAGAGAAAAGATACAGATGAGGTTCCTGGGACATGTAATGAGAAAGGAGGGCCTACCGAATTTAATAATCACAGGACGAAACAGGGGAAAGTAAAGCGAGACCTACTTGATAGGTCTGAGCAAATCGATGGCGGAACGGGGTTTGGAAGAGATACCAAAAAAAAAAAAACATATTGAGAGTAGCAAGAAACAGTGCCAAGTGGAAGTCCATGATCGCCTACGTCCTGAAGGAACACGGCACATGAAGAAGAAGTTTGAAATGATTTTCTAAGCATAGCTTAGATGTGGCAAAAGGCCGAAAGTATGGGGCACCTAGTGTGGATCGAAATCACTACTCAATTGTAATGATTCTTGCGAGACAAACTTGTTAATAATTTCACCATGTCGAAGTGCCTCCTAATAATGACTCTCTAATTGCAGATTATATGTGACACAAGGCCGAAACTTTGAGGTACCCAGTGAGTATCTATCACACTGCTCAATTGTAAGGATTCTAGCGGGACAAGCTTGCTTTTATCCCACGTCATGGTGCCCTAGTTTGAGTAAATGTTACACACTTAAAAAACTTTAGACAAAATGCAGATTCTAAAATAAAAATCAAATACATATATATATATATATATATAGTTGTACATATATACAACTATATATATATATTAATGCAGGTTTCATTGAATAATATAGACAAGTTTTGTCTATTAATTTTGTGTAGGATCCGTTCATACCATCTGATATACTTGATGGTGATGTCGTTGAAAGACAACGAAAAATCACAGTAATTGTTGATTTTTTTATCGGGTCTAAGCTTTCGGCTCACATAAGCCATTATCAAAGAGTAAATATTTACTCTTTGATCCCGGTCCATACTCCTACAACATCTATTGAACTGGAGTAGAGACTTGCCCCTTGTTTCCTGTTTAGGATGTTGTTTCCGGCTTTCTCTTCTCTCTTCAGACCTTGCTATTGGTGCTTCCGTGATTTTCCTGCGATCTGGCCGGTTGGTCGCAACGGCTCATCACTGTGAGGGTACCGGGTTGGCAGTTTCCTGGTTGCTGCTTCCAACTGGTAGTTAGGAGCCCTAACTATTGCGTAGCGTCAAGAGCGGCTGCTCTGATCAACAGTTGTATAATATCGGGGTTTTTGAGGTGCCATGTTGCGCATGGATAGGTGTCCCTGCAAGCGCTTTCGGTGGGCAAACCTGAGACCACACCTTGTTGCAGCCCTAGCAAGTTTCCCTCCCGCACAGATCGTGGATAATGACCACCTGTATCCTCTACTCTAGGTTCCCTTTCTATAAACAAAAACATGACGAAACAAATCAGAAATGACCCTAAACCAGTTAAAATCAAACCACCTAAACCCATTAACCTTTCTTTCACTAATATCCGGGGCATTCGTACTAACTTTCCTAGTGTAGAAGCGTTCCTGCATGAAAAGTCCCCTGACATCCTTGCGCTGTGCGAAACTAACCTCAACTCAGCTATTCCCTCCTATGACCTCTCCATCCCTGGTTATCTTCCACTCTTAAGGAAGGATTCCTCTGTCCACATGCATGGGCTGGGTGTCTACGTCAGCGAACACCTCCCCATAGCTAGGGTGACTTCACTCGAATCTACTGACCACCAATACATATGTCTCCGCCTGTCTCTCCTCAGTTCGGTTAGTTACCTATTCTTTCTTTACCGTTTTCCCTCCGCTCCTGACTGCTTCCTACTAGATAGCATTGCTGACGACATAGATAAGGCTATTTCCTATCACCCATTCGCCCACATATTTGTATTCGGAGACCTCAACGCCCATCACTCTGAGTGGCTTGAAAACGCTGTTACTGATCCAGCGGGCATTCACACCATGAACTTCGCTATTTCCCAATCCCTTACGCAAGTGGTGGACTTCCCCACTCGCTTCCCAAGCACTCCCTCGGATCATTCCTCACTACTAGATATATGTTTCATCTCTGCACCTGACGCCTGTCAAGTCTCGCAGCTTTGCCCTCTCGGCAACTCCGACCACGCTGTAATTTCTCTCAGTATTTCTTTCCACTCTTACTCCCCACAGGATCCCCCTACCTATAGGACCTCCTACCTATACCAAAAAGCTGACTGGGATGCCTTTCGCGATTTCCTCTGCGACGTCGCTTGGGGAAAAGTGTTCAATCTATCAGCTGATGACTGTGCCTCTGAGGTTTCGTCATGGGTGAAAGCTAGCATTGATGCCTTCATACCGACCAGGAAGTATTGCCTAAAACCTCATTCCTCTCCGTGGTTCTCTCCTGCCTGTTCAGCCGCCATTGCCCACAGGAACCATTACTTCCGTCTATTCCGGAGACAGTCATCTGATCACAATAGGAGCCTGTTCACGTCTGCTCGCAATGAGTGCAAGAGAACCCTAAATGACGCCAAACGGTTGTTTGCTGAGAGAATGCGACAGCGCATAGCTGACCGCAAGTTCGGTTCCAAGGACTATTGGAGGATTTGCAAACGAGTTCTGAACAATAGTAAATCCTCAATACCTTTTAATCCATGAATTTGAGGTTCTCACGTCATCTGCGGACAAAGCTGAATGCTTTGCCCGCAGATTCTCATCCAACTCCACATTTGACTCATCTGGAGTACACCCACCCGACTTCCCTATTAGAACTGAGGCCAAACTGCACGACGTATATATTACCCCGACAGTAGTATCCCGAGTAATCTCAAAACTTACCCCCATAAGACTAGTGGAGACGATGGAATCCCGGTGAAAGTCCTTAAGAGGTGTGCTCCTGAATTTTCCCCTGTCCTCTCTAAACTGTTTAACTACTGCCTTTCTGCTTCCTGCTTTCCTGCATGCTGGAAGTTCTCTTCAGTCGTTCCTGTATTTAAGAATTGTGGTGAACCCTCGGACCCATCCATCTATCGTCCTATCAGTCTTCTACCGATACTCGGGAAAGTATTCAAGGCCATAATCAATGCTGAAATAGTCCAACATCTTACTACCCACAAACTCTTCTCTGACAGGCAATATGGCTTCCGCTTTGCCAGGTCCACGGCCGACTTGTTAACAACTGTAACGGAGTACATGCTCCAGGCCCTTGATGAGTCTGACGAGGCTCGCGCCGTTGCTCTGGACATCTCCAAGGCTTTTGACAGGGTTTGGCACTCTGGCCTCCTATGCAAGCTACGGGGTTACGGTATTACCGGTCGCCTGCTTGACCTAATCCAATCTTTTTTAAATAACCGCAAAATGAAGGTCGTTTTGAATGGGCATGCCTCTTCATCCTACAGCAGGAATGCTGGTGTCCTACGGGGCTCTATCCTGGGCCCGACGCTCTTCCTTGTTTTCATCAACGACCTCCCAGATGAGATCAGTTCCTAAGTAGGCATCTACACAGACGACACCACAATATACTCTCGCACCAGCAAGAAACCTGTCGTGGCGGACAGACATAATCTCGCTGCTGACCTTGAACGGGATCTACACTCTGTGATGAATTGGGGCAAGAAGTGGCTTGTCAACTTCAATGCGTCTAAAACCAAGCTGTTGCCTGTCAACCATAACAGGCAACCTCTCCTGCCTCCCATAAGCATGGACCAAGCGATTCTCCCTAAGAGCAACACACTACGCCTCCTCGGCCTTAACCTCTCCTCAGACCTCAAATGGAACCACTATATTGACTCCATAGTTAAATCTACTGCTAAGAAGGTTGGGTCACTATGCCGATCCAAGATGTTTTATCCGCCTGAATCCATCCTGCATATATACAAGTCAACCATCCGTCCGTGCATGGAGTACTGCTGCCATTTATGGTCAGGTGCCCCTGACGTTCTCCTCAGTGTTCTCGACAAGCTCCAAAGGAGAGTCTATAATGTGATAGGTACTGATCTGGCGGCTCGACGGCAGCCACTTCCCCAAAGACGAAATGTGGCCTCCCTTTGTCTGTTCTATAAATACTTTCATGGCTTCTGCTCGGACGAACTTAAGTCACAACAGGTGTTTACTCGTGCAACCAGACTGGCAGCTGGGTCCCACCCAACTTTTTTATATCCACTACAAAGTGTACATTTTGTTTCGACATTGAGATTATAATGTCTCATCAGGTGGTGTGGAAAGGAATGGAAAACCTCTTTTCTTATATTTGGCGAGTTGTGCGTGGGTTGTTGGCGGGGGGGGGAGGGTTAGCGACAAGGGAATAAGTCTTGTAAATTGTCCGTTAGAATTTTGAAAAGAGGGAGGGGTAGGGAATGTAGTTATTTATGAAAGTGTCGGAAATTTTGTAGACTGATTTGATATTAGAAGATGGGCTACAGCGTTATGGCCTCATGGCTGCTGGATTTTATTCTTTGAGTTTAGTAGAAGGGGAGAGTAGGTGGTGTGTGTGTGTGTGTGTGTGTGTGTATGTGTGTGTGTGTGTGTGTGTGTGTGTGTGTGTCTGTGAGCGTGTGTTATTATCATACGTCTATAGCACGACTCGGAGTTTCATGCATTATGGAATCATATATATATATATATATATATATATATATATATATATATATATTCAAACAAGTTTGATCTAAAAGAATCGACAAGTTCTATCTGTTTAATGAATTAATTAATTAGTTTTTGCTTTTGTTTTTTTGTTTTTTGTATTTTTTCAATTTTCGGATAAGCTGTGGTGTATTGTGCTCGGAGATGTGAATAAACTGCCCCAAGTTTATATTTCGTTAGTTTTTTTCAAGTAATTTTGACTTTTGCAGTCATAATTAAGAACTGATACTGAATAATGTCTGTGTGGTAGCTAGAATTCTTTTGTTTACATCCTGGTATTACTTCGGGAGCTGAACGTTTGAAATGATCTAGCATGACGTCATGTGTAAAGACTTTTGGAAACGAGGCCGAACAAAAATAATGCGGTTTATTTTATTTTATTTGTTTAATTTTATTTATTAATTATATTTTTATAAATTCCTTGATTATGGGAACCAAGAGATAGGTACTTAGGAAGGAATACATATTTAGGAAGAAGTTTTAATTTATATATATATATATATATATATATATATATATATATATGTGTGTGTGTGTGTGTGTGTGTGTGTGTGTGTGTGTGTCTGCGTGTGTGCGTGTGTGGTATATTTAGGCAATAAGTATTCATCCAAGCAGTTTATTTAACAAACAAACAACAAGTTCTTTCTTTTCAATTTTTATCATATTTTAGCAATTTTCAGATAAGGTGTTGAGTATTGTGCATTGTGGTGCAGTGGATATCGACTCGGAACGACAAATCAGGGAGCCAGGTACGAATTTCAGTAGAATTCCTTGCATTCACTTACGCACAAATATCCTTGGGAAAGGTATTAATCCGTCTCTTCCTTCCAGTTATGGGTTAAATAATAGGACAGATTGGGTTCTATCACCTTGGCCGGCAACCAGTCTACCGCAGAACGCAATGGCAAGCTACTGCGGGATAAACTTCTGCCCATTCAGTCATATCTCTTTCGAGACATGATCCACCAAAGCGTGTATCACGTATGGCACTTGACTGACTGAATTATATTTTTATAGATTCCTTGATTATGGGAACCTAGGAAGGAATACATAATTAGATATAAAGAAGTTTTCGTTTATATATATATATATATATATATATATGTGTGTGTGTGTGTGTGTGTGTGTGTGTGTATGTGTGTGTGTGTGTGTGTGGTATATTTAGGCAATAAGTATTCATCCAACCAGTTTATTTAACAAACAACCAATCATATATGTTAGCAATTTTCAGATAAGGTGTTTAGTATTGTACTCGAACCTGGGATTAAACCCTCTGAAATTCATATTTAGTTATTTTTGAACAAGTACTTTCGACTTTCGCCGTCAATATCAAGACCTTATGACATGTCTATGTGGTAGTTAGAATTTCTTTGACTACATCTTGGTTTTATTTGGGAAACTGGACGTTTGAAATTGTCTAAGGTGAAGTTATGTGTAAATACTTTTTGGAAACGAGGCTGAACAAAAATGTGCGGGTTGTTAATTTAGATGTTTATTCTTATTTTATCTATTACTAGCAGTATGGCCCGGCGTTGCTCGGGTGTAATGAAAGCTTTAAAACTAATCCATGGTCTTGGAGCTCAGACTCTTTGGACGTTGACACGAAAGACTAAAAAGCAATAGTTGTTTCCAGTTAAAGCGAAACCGTAGACTGAAAGAAAAATGAATGGATGTAAGTCAAATTTTGATTTCCTGGTATCGATATCAAATAAGTTTTTTTCATCGTAAACTGAATTTTGAAGGCTAAATAAGTCCTCTGAGTAAATGGTATTATGGCTGAGACTAAAACATACAGGCAGATAAACAGACACACACACAAACATCTTGACTTATATATATATATATATATATATATATATATATATATATATATATATTCGATTTTCTGTACTATTGTAAGAACTGCAACCTTGAAACTTCTGAATATCGTTTCTTATGTCTTTGTCTATGAGTGTATCAAATTTGATTAAAGTCGGACCACTCCTTCTATAACCCGATTTTTTCGATTATCGATTTTCGATATTTATCGGGGATACCTCGACACAAAACCTAGCTAAGAACACTCGCAGACGCTTATAGTACAACTGTGTAAATTTTCAAGAAAATCGGTTCAGCCGTTTTTGTGTTTATAGATAACGGACACATACACACAGACACACACACACACATACTCACACAAAGACCAAGTTCCATTTATAAATAAGTTTAGATTTTTTAATATTGCCATTTCAAACGTCCAGCTTCCCAAAGAATACCAGGATGCAGAAAAACTTAATCAAACGTAATTAGATAAATTAGCCTAAATTTATATACAGAGTACGATGGGTAAATTGACGCCATTTTATATTTTTAATTTTGCGCAGGCGTGTTGTTTGTCTTTGATTTTGTTGACTGCACAGCTTAGTAGGGTCAGTTGGGCACTCCATGTGAGAAAAAAGAGCACAATAAAATAGCTTTACATAACTGCATTTGAATCCACAATTATTTCTACCCATTAGTCTCTTGAATAATTTGAAACATAACTGCTACCACCAGCAAAATAACCATTAGTATAATGCTACACATAATGCACTACTGACTAGCATATACAAATAGTCTAGCCAAAACACAGCACACATGGCCTGAAGATTGCATACAATCATGAAACAGACAGACCCTGCTCAATGTGTATATATATATATAGTGACCGCAAAAATTTACAAATTATCTCACGAAGAAAAACCAATATTTAATAACGCAAATTTTTACAATATATTGATTAAATCATCAATTAATGTTTCGTAGCGTGACCGTTATTGCTAATTACAGCATGTAAATGTTTAGTGTAGACCCTACGAATTTTTTCAATGTTTCTTGGTTTATATTATTTCATATTTTTACGACAATACTCCTTTAGTTCATGCAGGTTTTACGGGTTCCTTCTTTGAATTCTCAGTTTCAGCTCTTTCCATAAATTTTCAATCGGATGGAAACTGACTTTAAAACGCCTATTCTATTTTAACTTAACCATGGCTTTGTAAGATTTGCAGTATGTTTAAGATCCTTGTCTTGTTGAATAACCCAATTTGACGTGAATTTATCTCCAAAATACCCCTATAATATGCTGCATTCATCCTTCCTTTTATTATTTCAATGTCCCCTACACCTTGGGCATTAAAGCAACTCCAGCTTATGATTGGACGCCTCCAAATTTTACTGTTGGGATAGTATTATTCGGTGATTATCCAGTGCCTTTTTTTCTTCAGATCTTTGCCACAATTTTCGTTTCGTCTGACCAAAGTACATTTTCCCCAAAATGCAGCAGGTTTGATAAAATGCTCATTTGCAAAACTAGTCGAGCAAAAATGCGTTTTCGCTAAAAAATTATTTTTTCCTTGGAGTCCTCGAAAATATGTCATATCGACGAAGTGAACGACTAATTGTATCTGCACTCACTTTTACTTCACTTCTAGTCCTCCCTGAAGTTCTTTAAGTGTAACTTTTCTCGCCAATAATCTTGCAGTACATTTCATTACCATTCTAGGACGACCAGATCCTTTTTTTTTAACGAATGAAATGTCTTATAGATATCTTCCTATAACCAAGTGTATTTGTATGAAGGTCAACAATACACTTACAGGGGTCTTGATCAATTATTTTGCTTTCCCCTATTTCGTCAATATTTAAAGGGCGTTTGACAGAAAAAGTATGACGCAATACTTTTAATCATTCTTGAAAGTAATCATAAAATTAATCTTCAACGTTCTAAAAAACACCCCAAACACCCCCATCCTAACTGGACGCACTCTAGTAAAATTGAAATAGTTTTATTAAAAAAAAGCAGTTGTAAAAAAAAAAGCAAAAAAGGTGTTGTAAACTTTTAAGTTACTTAAAATCGGTTTTTCTTTGTGGGATACTATTATATATTATATATATAAATATATGTTCTCTGAGCAGTAAAAGTTTAACTGATGCAGCTGTATTCAGTCAGTCAGGTAAGTGCCATACTTGAAACATGCTTGGGCGATCATGTCTCGAAAGAGACATCACTGACTGGGCAGAAGATTATCCCGCAGTATGTTGCCATTGCTTTCTGCGGTAGACTGGTTGCCAGCCAAGGCTATAGAACCCAATCTGACCTGTTATTTAACCCATAACTGGAGGGAAGAGACGGTTTAATAACTTTCCCAAAGGTATTTGTGCGTAAGTGAATGCAAATTTTGTAATGTGTTGTAAGCTTTTGTGCGGCATTGTAGATAGATAGATAGATAGATAGATAGATAGATAGATAGATAGATAGATAGTGATGTCAAGTTTGTAAAAGGGAAGGATAATCCAAAAAGATCTATTTAATATAAAATATTAAGAGATAGATCTATATAGAGAGCTTAGTTGATATTATCCAGAACAATATGTTATACATAAAGGAAAACTCATCACGTAATCTAAAGTGGTTATAAAGTATAATTTATTTTGATTGGCAAATTTACCCATCCCTTCAGACCCCGATTACGTTTAGATATATAAACAAATGTCTGAAGAGATGTATAAACTCACCCCTCGAAATAAATTATAGCTTATAACCACTTTAGATGCAGCAATCTTGCTTTTCTGCAAGTTTCATGACAGAAGATTTTACATGTGATCTTTTAATTTTCTTTCTTTTCAATACATAATTATAATCTATATTCTATAGACATGAGACAGCTATAGTCTCCAAGAATTTAAATGTAAAGTCAATGGTCATCTCCTAACTCACTAACCTGCATCCTCTCTTTCTCATGCTCCTTTCTCCGTCCACTCCACTCTCATCAGTATTCTCATCCTTCTCTTACCCACTTCCTGACACCCCCTATAACCTGTGACTCTTTCTCAAGACTTTCCTTCTATGTAACCTCCTGTAAAACAGTGGTAATAATATGCCTTGCTTGGGGCATTATGATTATATATATATATATATATATATATATATATATATATATATAAATTCTCCGAGTGTTTTATTTATTCAAACGTTTTTGAATATACTTCTAACCATTATCAAGGACTAATTTTCTTTTTACTTTTAACTGAATATCTAGATTGTTTTATGTATGAAGCTGGTGTTATAGGAATACTTTCTTTTTCAAACACGGTCATCACATTATGGCCATGTTTATAGTTGATTTATTGAATGTTGGCTTTTTCTTTTTATTAATAATGCTTCCATCATTTTTAGTCTTTTTTTAACATGTGGATGCTATTATATCTGTATTATCAACGAGTATGGTATGCTAAGGATAGAGTTTGATAGGTCTCCATGAATATTTCAATAAGACCTAATCAAGTTATGGTCAGAGAGATGTAACGTAAATATTCTTGTTAAACATGTACGAGTATATCCAATGTAATTATTTGCGAATTTGGATTGATCAAGAACACAGTCGTTTAAAGGACAATTTTTTATATAATTTATGCACTGAAAAGAAAAATAATTTAAGGATCGATCACATGAAAATTATATAAATAAAAAATTAAGCCCAACACCTTGTCTGTCATTTTAAGGAAACCTGCATATATATATATATATATATATATATATATATATATATATTGTTAAATATAAGAGACAATGAATGTCTATTCTGTCTAATCATGAGCCGTTCTAAACGTCGTATTTTTGCTTTAATTTCAGTTGAAAATAAAGACAAAAATTCTCCAACATTTGGATAATTATTTACTAAGCTTTCGGCTCACATGAGCCATCTTCAGAGAGGTCGTTCAAACTGAAATATTATAAAATCCACCATCACCGACGATTTTATTTTGTGATGACATAAAACTCCGCTTGGCAACGGTAATAGTTACCAAAAATAATAAACGCAGTTCTTAAGTTTGCGATGCGGTTTTATGACGTCACACCGCGGGATATCGCGAAATGACAACAAAACCATGTAGTCAAATGCAATGTAATATGTTATTTCCTGTTTTAAAGTTGATTTTATTGAAAAAAAGCTTAGAAGAAAACCAATAAATAATTATCCAAATTATCCAAAATATTTACACTGTCTGCTTAATTTTTTCTTTTTTTTTCTGTATTTTTTCAATTTTCGGATAAGGTATAGAGTATTGTGTTGGAAGATGTGATAAACTGCCCTAAGTTTATATATCGTTATTTTTGTATATATATATATATTCGTCCGCAACGACTCTTCCCCCACTGTTAGTGATTTGCAAAAAACCAATGTAGTATATAAATTCATATGTCCATTTAGGCAATGTATCTCTAACAACCTCAATAATATCTACATTGGCCAGACTACAAATTAGCTCTCACGGCGTCTGACGTTGCACTTAAATGAAAATTCAAATATATTCTCTTTATTGTTAATAGCTTAAATGTTCTATGTTTACTGTGTGTTAATATTTACTCTTTGATAATGGCTTATGTGAGCCGAAAGCTTAGACCCGATAAAAAAATCAACAATTACTGTGATTTTTTGTTGTCTTTCAACGATATCACCATCAAGTATATCAGACAGTATGAACGGATCCTACACAAAATTAATAGACAGAACTTGTCTATATTATTCAATGAAACCTGCATTAATGAAAAAATGCTGCCAAAATACACACAATTTAAATTACATGATCCAGCATCCCAACACACCATCACCACCTGGAAATATAAATGGAGCCTTGTGAAAAGGCAAATTGAATAGCGAAAGAAAATCTAGACACATTATACAAGAACAAACATGACCTCTATAACAAACTAAAAGATTTAACTACCTCAAACCAACTAGAAGAAATAATGCTCAGACTATCCAAAATCACCGTAAAATCTGAAGTTGAACACCGTGCAAAAATTGTAAAAAAACTTAATTCACTATACAATGGCACGATCACTCTTCCAGAAAAATTAGATAAATTCATAAATCTTTCCAACCACGAACTAACTAAGCACCAAAAAGAATTACTCAACCTTGGACCTAGCTACCACATATACCGTAAGTATAACCAGCTTACAAAAAAAATTGAAATAGAAACGCTCTATCAAAGCATCACTAAACTACAAGATGAAAAACTTATAACCGTTAAACCCGAACTGAAATACCTACTTAAGGCTGAGGCACTCAAAGATCGCCATGATAAAAGCAGAAGCTCCTCAAAAATTCTATCGAAACAACTAAAAAGTGCCGCGCACGAACTACGCAACCACCTTCACATAATTGTAAAAAAAGCTGACAAGACTAACATCTTTGTTGTACTTAACAAATCAGATTACAACACAAAACTCAACCACATACTTCATGACCACACAAAATTTAAAAAAATTAACAAGAACCCGATACACCAACTAAAATCTAAACTTAATAAACTCATTAGTGCCAACAACGCTGATCAGAATTCCTTAAAACTCCCTAAAATTATTGGTGACTATAAACCTGGTTACATATACGGAACCATAAAAACTCATAAACCTAACTATCCTCTCCGCCCTATCATATCCCAAATTCCTACTCCTGTATACCAGTTAACTAAACATATTAACCAGCTTATCACACCCTACCTTCCGAGTAAATACAGCATTAAGTCAACCCTAGAGGCAATCCAAATCCTCAAGAGTGAAAAACCTAACAATGAAATCAAGCTTCACTTGATGTGGAAAACCTTTTTACTAATGTACCCGTCAGTGAAACTATTGATATAATTATAAGAAATGTTTACAGTAATCCTTCATTACCCCCACTCAAAATTAATCCCAACATCCTAAGAAAAATTCTACTAGCTTGTACTACTGAAGTGCCTTTTGTTGATCCAAACAACACTATATATATACAACGTGACAATATTTTTCTTTCTTTCTGCGTGAGAGTGTTGAACTAAAATTGGAGTCTATTAGTAAACATTTGCAGTTTTCTAAAGTGTGACCCGGTTGATTGAAGTGAACTGCTTTGGGGGAATATTGGTTGTTCTGGCGTATGCTAAGTTTGTGATTATTGAAACGAAATCTAAAGCTATTACCAGATTCACCAATATATCCACTATATATATATATATATATATATATATATATATATATATATATATATACTGTACAAATTTCATATTTTCTCTATATATTAAAATTTCTTAAATTTGTACTCAGTGTACGGAATATGAAATTTCTTTCAAAATAGACCAAATAATGAACATGGATGAAAATTAAATCGAAATTCGATGTTCTATCCAACAATGTTTTCTTAATAATCCTAACATTGTTAAAATGAGACAGTGTTGTCTCATAGGCACATAGGTCTGGTCCCTGATATTAACTATATCAGGAGAAATAAATACTTCTCTCAAAGTGAACTGCTTCGCCCAACGAAGACGATAACATACATTCAAAGATAAATTTGTTTTGCTTTCTAAGGTGACCTGGCACCCATTTTTAAAAAGAAATAAATATAGCAATTGCAGGTTGATAAAAAAATGCATACAGCTTCTCGCAGAACACATATACGTACTCATTCTATCAACAAATACCTATGTTTATAATGTGTTACACTTTCTTTACCCTACTGATGTCTATAAAGTACTGTTAATATTAAATCAAACAACATAAAAGCAGACAAGCTTTTGACAGTTTAATCAAATTTTCCAAACCATGCTATTATGGTACTAGGTATTTCAATTATTTTGTTCACCCCTCCCTTCTCTCTCTCTCTCGCTCTCTCTCTCTCTCTCTCTATATATATATATATATAGAGAGAGAGAGAGATTTACGCTCTCACCCCCTGATTGAGCACTCTGGAAGAATGATAGACTTTGAAAAACAGTAGCTATTTTGGCATGTACGCATCGCCCATTCCGTAAAGAATTAGAGCACTCTGGCTATTAGGCGTGTATAATGATAATGTATACGCTAAAAGGTTTGCCTTCTTCTACCGAGCGCCCATAGCTCAGAGGTAAAATCGCCGACTGACACCAATTCGGCCGGGTTTCAATCCTGGGTTGAAAGCAATCGGAGTCTAACCGTACTGATGAGCTGTGATACAGCGAAACAGATCTATCCGCGGATGACTATATATATATATATATATATATATATATATATATATATATATATATATATATATATATATATATATAAGGACGTGCAGGTGGAGTAATAGTTAGCGGCTCGAAAGGAGATATTGGCGAGCCGAGTTCGAATTCCAGTTGGGTTTTTTACATTTACTTTTGCCTCCACAAAAAAAAAAAAACCTGGGAAAAATATATGCCCATCTGTTCTTTATCGCTCCAGCCATTGATTAAATAGACTGAGCTCTCTATCTGTAGATAAAAACCAGTCTATGAGACGGAAAACTATGAATTCAAAACCTGATGTAGCCCTTGCATAGCACATACTATACCCCCATCGACAACGTCATAGAGTCCACAATTTTTCTATAATCTCGACTGGGGTCAAGCCAAAGACTGTGTCGATTTACTACTGTGCATTTACCTATTCGCTGCTTTTCCAACGACGTTTGCATGTTCTTTAAGCCGCCACTGCCTGTAATAAAATTTATGGCTTTTGTTACGTTAAATTAAATGGAAAATAGTTTTCTATAATCATTTTACCGCAAGCATAAAGGCGATAAAGCCACTAAGACACAAAATCTTACTAAAGGTGAAAGAAACGGAGAAAATGTTAATGAAGAGAGAGGTCAATAACAAACAAGAAGCAGAAAATGACGATCGACGGTGCTTTTAAATTTTTGAAGATTTCACTTGGCAAGAAAGTAAAGAAAGATGAAAAATAGTCAGCCAGAGAAATGCAGGAGACTAAACTATTAGAAAAGAACTTACGGTTGCATGTAGTGATTTCAACAGGAAAAAGACGATACCTATCTGCCAATCCAGTATTAAATTCGTCAAGTAGTGGTATCAAAGCTAATCGGAGCAATCGTCATGTAAATATTTATAGAAAAGTCTCAGTGAAGTTAGATGACGGTGATGAAAAAAAAAATGATTGAAGTTAGATACCAGGTCGGAACTGATAACATTGCTGAACATTTTTTGGTATTATGTACAGTTACCTGTTTTAAGATACCATTTTATATCTGAAAGGGCATAAACACAAAGTAAATGAATTTCTCGCGTAAAGCAGGTCCTGTCTGTAATAGATTCCACAGACAAAATGACTACCGTGGATATTTTCATAAAAAACACTCAAGCAGTCGAGCTTGATATCAGTCTGGTGGTTGTTATGAAAACAATTCACAACATATTTATATGATCAATCGCTAAAGATACTGTAAAAATGTTGAATTCCTTTGTCATAATGGCATCACCCATACTAGGGAGTGAACTCTACCTACAACTACATATACTTCTCTTCACAAGAGGTGGAAGCAGAAGGGTAGAGCCATAGGCGGAGACAGGGGGAGATAGCCAACACTGCTACCGTACGATCATTGCGTGTCCCAGTTCGAGAATTGACTTCTTATATTACTACCTAACCCGTATTTATCGTTCTACTAACAGAGTTCCAAGTATTTGTATTTTGCTGTGTTTTGCTGTGTTTAGCATATACTATCAGCCGGCGTTACTCGGGTGTAATGAAAGCTTTAAAACTAATCCATGGTCTTGGAGCTCAGACTCTTTGGACGTTGGCACGAAAGACTAAAAAGTAATAGTTGTTTCTAGTGAAAACGAAACCGTAGACTGAAAGACAAATGAATGGTTGTAAGTCAAATTTTGATTTCCTGGTATCGATATCAAATAAGTTTTTTTCGTCGTAAACTGAATTTTGAAGGCTAAATAAGTCCTCTGAGTAAATGGTATCATGGCTGAGACTAAGAACTACAATTATACCTACTTAAAGCCAAACCCGAAGCAAAAACTAAAATAAGAGAGCCGAAAAAATACAGACATACAGGCAGATAAACAGACACACACACAAACATCTTGACTTATATATATATATATATATATATATATTATCGATTTTCTGCACTATTGTAAGAACTGCAACCTTGAAACTTCTGAATATCGTTTCTTATGTTTTTGTCTATGAGTGTATCAAATTTCATTAAAATCGGACCACTGCTTGCATTTTTTCGATTATCGATTTTCGATATTAATCGGGGGTACCTCGACACAAAACCTAGCTAAGAACACTCGCAGACGCTTATAGTACAACTGTGTAAATTTTCAAGAAAATCGGTTCAGCCGTTTCGGAGTCTATAGGTAACGAACACACACACACACAGACACACACACACACACATACACACACAGACAAAGTTCCCTTTATAAAATAAGTTTAGATATCGTTATTTCTTATTTTGGTTGTTGTATTATTTCTTGCTGGAATCTTAACCGAGTCCACGACATCCTTGTACCGGTTACAATGTACCTGTCTTCCGGTCATGCTCTATCTTTACGAAAAGCCTGATGTCTTATCATTAATGGAAACACATTTAAACACCTGATAACCCACATGATTACCAGTTCTCTGTATCGTCAGATTGTAAGAAAAATGATGCGGCAAACGAGTCGTGAAATAGGAATTTCCAAATCATGCGTCCATCACATTTGAAACACTGTCATTAAAGGATTTACATTTCCAAAATAGTCCACGAACTCAATACAGATGATCCAGAACGAAGAGTGATGTTTTGCGAATGGTGCTTCGCAAAATGTGTAGAAGCTGCTCACTTTCAACAATTAAACTTAGACTTTGAATAACATAAAAACAGACTCTAATATATATATATATATATATATATATATATATATATAAATTTTCATTCTAATGTGAAGCTAATAGCCGATCAATTATGCTGATCTCTTCTTTAAACAAATATTAACATCAATGCCACAATAAAATGATTTTAGAGTCTGTTCTTACGTTCTTCAAATTAGAAATTACTTGTATTACTTGTATATCACCACTCAATACGTAACACTGTGACGTAGCTCGAACACGTGACATACATAAAAGACTAATATCGAGTAACGACAGTGGAGTCGGCAGCTGACGGCTAGCACGGTCGTTGTCTACTCAGCTCACTAGTTGATGTCACTCTACATGGCCATATACTACTGTATCTACAGAGAATAGACGTATTACTTACTTATATCTGTGTATTGTCATTCCTCCATGATACAACACAATGTCTCCGTGATTAAGGAGGTTTGGATGGTTTTAATCTTTTAAAATTCTTCAACTTGAAATCAACATCATCACATGATAAGACACAGTTAGTGTCGAAACAAAATGGCTATTTTTGTAGTGATATTATAACATATTTATTCATCAGTACAGATAGACATCCGATTGTTATTAGTCAGGATAGAAATCCGGCCGAATTGACATCAGTCGGCGATTCTATCTCTGAGCTATGGGCGCTCGGTAGAAGAACGCAGAGTTTTAGCGCGTGATATACCATGTAAACATACGCCAGCAGTTAAGAGTGTTTTATATATATATATATATATATATATATATATATATATATATGTGTGTGTGTGTGTGTGTGCGTGTGTGTGTGTGTGTGTGTGTTATAGGCTTAATTTGACTTCGTTTAGACAGATTGTCATTCGTGGTCGAGAGGTCTAAGACGCTCCAGATCAATTGGTGGCTTCCCCTATGTGGATAGGAGTCGGAGGTTCGAATCCTGCAGAATGACATACATTTCTGTAATAAAAATTTATCGTAAATAATCAGGCCGGTAGAAATTAATATATAATACTGCATGATTATAAACAGAATATCTACTTAAATACGAGTATCAATCAAAAATAAAACAAATCATTTCATATATATATATATATATATATATATATATATATATGGTGATAGCATAAAGGTCTTTAATGCAGTGAGTCACCGGGGCTCACAGGCTGGGACTTGGGTGCTTACCTGGAAAATTCAATGTACCCCAACATTTCTTAATACACTTTTTATGTCAAACTAAAGAACTACAGACTGAGTGTTTTTTTAATCATCGTCCCTCCACGCAACCTTTTTTTTTTAATCATCGTCCCCCCACGCAACCTTTTTTTTAAATCATCGTCCCCCGACAAAAAATGCAATTTTAATTATGCCGAATCTCTCATATTGACTGAACAACTGTTTTTAATTAAATTTTAAATTTAAGAGAAAAATAGTATTTACACTTAATCACCGTTCAATTAAGAAAGTATATGTTTTTTAAAAAATTATAACGGAACAAAATTTTTAAATTGACAAATCAAAAGTTGCTTGCATTTTCGGAGACAGAGAAAACTAATGCATAACTTTCTTAAAGAGCTTCAGTAAATTGATGGTGTGGCAGGATTTAGAAGAGATAGTAAAACATGTAGTGCGTCGTGGTGTAATGGATATTGGCTCCGAATAAAAAATTGGAGATCCGAGTTCGAGTTCTGGTTGAATTCGTTTCACTTACACACATACATTTAAATTAGATATTAATCCGTCTCTTCCATCCAGTTATGGGTTAAATAACAGAGCAGATTGGGTTCTGTAGCCTTGTTTGGTAACCAGTCTACCGCAGAAAGTAATGGCAACAAACTACAGAAAAATATTCTGTCTAGTCAGTCATATCTCTTTCGAGACATGATCGCCCAAGCGTGTATCACGTATGGCAATTAGTTGACTAACTGAATAAAAACATAAAATGTATTAAGCACTACAAAAGACAGGGAATTGTGGAGAATCAAGAGCGACAACGTCCTGAAGGAACACAGTACATTTTTTTAAAACAATCATTTCACCCCAAGCAAGGCAGAAATGCCACTGGTGCGCCTGGGGGTTACTGTGAGAGAACAAATGATACAGGGGCTGTCGAAGAAACGATAAAAAATGGATGGGAATCAAGTAGATAAAAGACGGCAATTGACGTTGCATTTAAACTTTTGGAGATTGTAGCTACCAGCAAAGCAAGAAAATGGAAGTGAGTTCTACAAACGGGAAGTGCAAGAAAAGAAGCTATTAGAGTAGAAGAGGCGGTTACATTTAACTTTTTCGACGGTAAAAGGGTGGGACCTTGATGCCAATCTAGTAATACGAGTAAATACACGTGATCGGGGTACTAGGGGATAAAGATCATCAGAGCAGCTGAAAATGTTTGTAGAAAAGACAGAGGGAAGCCATATCACGTCGGTGAGAAGGTGACTAAAGGCGGGCTACTAAGTCCTGATGGATTATATTGCAGATGCTTTTTTGGATTTTGTCGAGAACCTCAGGGTGAATATCAGGAGCACCCGATCAAAAATAGCAACAGTATTCAATGCACGGAGGAATGGTAGATTTATATAAGTGCAAAATGGATTCTGACGTAAAAAAACATCTTGATCCGATACAGTGAGCCAAACTTCTTCTTCTTCTTCTTCTTCTTCTTCTTTTCACCTCTTCGTATTAGTAGTACTAGCAGAAAAATTGGGAAAATCCTGATGTGAATAGAATCAGAAATAATGAAAGTAATCTTCATAGTAGAAAAGTCAGTTAAATGCAATCTTGTGCAAATTAATTGGAACAAATATTTTTCTTTCTTTTACCATACGGTCAGTTTTAAACCCACTGGTGTGACAGGGTGTAATCGATTTATATTTTTTCTCAGATTAGGTCATTTGCAGTGGTGTGCAATATGAATCTATTTCGAGGTGTATGATGAAATTTGTTTGACCTTAAAATATCTGTGATTGCATCAGATTTTTATCAAGCCCAGATATTACTGTCTCAACTGTCGATTAGTTGTCCTAAGGCCATTGCCTGCGATGGACATTACTCCAAGGAAGCGTACAAAAAGGATAACGCTGCACAAACACTGGCAAATCCTTACAGAGAGATCGCGGATATTGTTGGCGTCAGCCTTTCAACTGTCAGTAGTGTCATCAAGGCGAAGAAACAAACTGGATTCATCAGTCCAAAACGTAAAGGAAAATAAAGTCAGAAGAGCAAAACAACGCCAAGAGATGACGTAAAAGTGATCAGGAAAAGTGTGAAAGTTCCTAGAAAGACATTATTTGTTTTGTTTCAATTAATGTGCACAAAGGTTGATATGAGAGGCTCTACACAGAAGAAGAGCGATTTCAACAAAACTGAGTTAGCAATCGGATTAGGTCATAGACGTGGGGTGCCATGATCTGTCATCTGAATTTAAAAAATATGATTGAATAAATGATGTACCGCTTGTGAGGCACAAAATAAAACGACTTTCTCAACAAATTTTGTACGGAGACATTTCAGCGTAGTGGCAAATCTATTAGCAACTGTCTGGTTGGAAAACGTTTTATCTGATTCATTCCATTTGTTGTGAAAAGATGAACAATATTATTAAATAGTTTTCTTTTTTCAATGAAAAAAAATGAGCGAAAGAGAGAGAGAGAGAGAGAGGGAGAGAGAGAGGGAGAGGGAGAGAGAGAGAAAGAGAGAGAGAGAGGGAGAGAGAGATAGGGGGAGGGAGAGAGAGAGAGAGGGAGAGAAGGAGAGAGAGAGAGGGAGGGAGAGAGAGAGAGAGAGAGAGAGAGAGAGAGAGAATTAAATCATTTAGCGATTCGAAAACATTAACTGCATTTTCAGTCTGCACCACCTATCGTCTATTTGCGAAAGAATTATTACGAGAAAGAATTGTACAGCATAGCAGAGTGCAGAAGCCTTATTTTGTTTACACGTTGACTGCGTCAGTATTTACATACGTGTGTCTGTGTGTTTGTGAGTTAAGTGTGTGTGCGGGGGGGGGGGGCGTAAAACGCGCATGCATGTGCAACAGATCCACCTTTGCACGCACCACTGTTATAGTTTTTTTTTTTTTTGCGATCTGATTCTACGAGCCACTGCTTGGGTGCTCGACATCACATTGTTCCACACACACAAAATTAAAATCGGAAATACCGATTTTCTTTGTTTTTTGAGTTACAATACTAACGGAACTTAAAAGCTATTGATAGTTTGAGACAGACAAAGCGGAACTAATAAAGTGTCTACCTATATTGTTTATTCTCTTCTTTATCTATCTGTCTATCTATCTATCTATCTATCTATCTCAATCGGTCTGTCTGTCTGTCTGTCTGTGTCTCTCTCTTTCTATATATATATATATATATTCAGACATTCACTAAGTTTGTCCGATATGAGCAATCATGAGTCTTACCCGGTTACACTGGCCACCTTAGATGTTTGAAAAGATGTATTTATAAACTTCTTCTTCTTCTTCTTCTATGTGCCCTGTCCCTTCAGGAAGTAGGCGATCATG
Source organism: Ascarosepion bandense (assembly GCA_037127315.1). Classification (NCBI taxonomy): domain Eukaryota; kingdom Metazoa; phylum Mollusca; class Cephalopoda; order Sepiida; family Sepiidae; genus Ascarosepion; species Ascarosepion bandense. Next base: position 1,846,679 of record JBBBDQ010001080.1, read on the forward strand.
GATCTCCACGTCTCCCTATCCCTTGTGGCTCTTAGTATGTTTGCTCCTGTTGCTCCTGGCAACCCCCGTTCCGTCATCCACCTGATCAGGCCCTGCAAATATGTTATCCGCTACCTTCCTCTGTCTCTCCTTCCTTCTATCTGACCAGTCAGTATCAGGTTCTTCAGGCTTTCCTTCCTCATTGCATGTCCCAGGAACTTCAGTTGTCTCTTCCTGATGCTCAGCATCAATTTCCTTTTTGTTGCCATTCTTTCTAACACTTCGTCGTTGCTTGTATGCTCAGTCCACGATATCCGTAGCATCCTTCTGTAGAACCACATTTCGGCCGCTAGTCGAAATAAATTATAGTTTATAATCACTTTTGATGATGTGTTGAATTTTCTTTATGTATATCATATTGCTCTGTATAATATCCATTAAGCTCTCTATACATATCTATCTCTTAATATATTAAATAGATCTTTTCGTATTATCCTCTCTCTTTACGGACTTGGCATCATTATATATACTGTAGTTTGCACATGTTCTAAAGTAAGAATAAATCATATATAAATATGTATATTAATGCAGGTTTCATTGAATAATATAGACAAGTTTTGTCTATTAATTTTGTGTAGGATCCGTTCGTACCGTCTGATATACTTGATGGTGATATCGTTGAAAGACAACAAAAAATCACAGTAACTGTTGATTTTTTTATCGGGTCTAAGCTTTCGGCTCACATAAGCCATTATCAAAGAATAAATATTAACACACAGTAAACATAGAACATTTAAGTTAACAATTAAGAGAATTAAATTGAAGATACAAGTCTATCCCTACCAGTGACAAAATAGTGGCGTTGTGGTCCCTGATCCAATTACAGGCATTTGAGTACGTTACTGGAGATATCAAAATTGATCGTATTCAAACCAGGTTTAAATTGTTTAATGTAGATTGCTTCCAGGATTTTGAGTTTCTGTTTATTATTTTCTTGTTTAAGTATGTATGTGTTATCAACGAGCGTTTTTCTCAGAAGTGTGCGTTGATAACCGTGTTGTTTTAAATGTCGGAATATATTTGAATTGTCATTTAAGTGCAACGTCAGACGTCTTGAGAGCGAATTTGTAGTATGGCCAATGTAGATATTATTTAGGTTGTTAGAGATACATTTTCTAAATAGAGATTTGAATTTATAAATTACATTGTTTTTTTTGCAAATCACTAACGGTGGGGGAAGAGTCGTTGCGGACGAATGAATTGGATGTAGTGGATTTAGTGTAATATATAATAAACTTAATCCTTTTGTTAGGGTCTGTCGGAGAAATATTAGTGTTTACGAGTTTTTTTAGGATATTTTAATCTAGTTGGTAGTTGGAGTGCATCTGGCTACGGTATAAGAGAGTGATATGTTTGGGATTGGTTGGGCTAGTATCATGTGTTGTTTTTTCCATGTTAAGGTTTTTAAGAAAATGTCGTATTTGTTCATCAACTATGTAGTTGAGAAAATTATTGTTGATGAGTGTCTGTTTTATGTTTTTTACTTCACTGTGGAAGATCTGTTTTGTAGACGAATTGGTTTTTGCACGATGTAGTAGATTTTTTATAATGGCTATTTTGTAATAGTGGGGGCATTCACTAATATAATTGAGTGTGGAGGGATTTTTGTTAGTGAGTTTTTTATACGGTGAGATAGTGAATTTATTGTCATCAGTGTTAATTAGTATGTCAAGGATATACACTCTGTGGTGAATTGGGTCAAGAAGTGGCTTGTCAACTTCAATGCTTCTAAGACCAAGCTGTTGTCTGTCAACCATCACAGGCAACCTCTCCTGCCTCCCATAAGCATGGATCAAGCGATTCTCCCTGAGAGCAACACACTACGCCTCCTCGGCCTTACCCTCTTCTCAGACCTCAAATGGAACCACTATATTGAATCCATAGCTAAATCTACTGCTAAGAAGGTTGGATCACAATGTCGATCCAGGATGATTTTTCCGCCTGAATCTATCCTGCATATATACAAGTCAACCATCCGTCCGTGCATGGAGTACTGCTGCCATTTATGGTCAGGCGCCCCTGCCGTTCTCCTCGGTGTTCTCGACAGGCTCCAAAGGAGAGTCTGCAATGTGATAGGTACTGATCTGGCGGCTCGACTGCAGCCACTTCTCCACCGTCGAAATGTGGCCTCCCTTTGTCTGTACTATATATACTTTCATGGCTTCTGCTCGGACGAACTTAAGTCACTGGTGCCTCCTCAACAGGTGTTTACTCGTGCAACCAGACTGGCAAATGGGTCCCACCCATTCACAGTTAGGTTAGCCAAATGCAGACGACAATTCTACTCCTGCAGCTTCTTCTCTCGCACTTCCCGCCTGTGGAACTCGCTCCCATATTCTTGCTTTCCTGACGGCTACAACCTCCAGAAATTTAAATGCAATGTCAATACTCATCTATTAACCACTGGACTCTAGCTCTCTCCCCACCCTCGCATATCCTTCCCTTTCTCTTCACCTATATATCTGTCATCGCACTTGCATTCTCAGCTTTCTATTGCTCCTTTCTAACTAGTTTGTACTCCTCACTCTTTTCTAATTAATCTTTTTACAGTTATGTAGCCCCCCCCCCCCCGCTCATCAGTGGCATTTCTGCCTTGCTCGGGGTGAAATGATCAAAAAAAAAAAGGAAAGAAATTTTGTTATCATTTCTAAGTTTATAAGTGAATTTTAAAACCGAGTTATTTTGAAACTGTTTTTGAAGTTGTAAGGTTTCGTCGGTATTTTTAATTAATAGAAGGATATCATCAACATATCGTAGATATATTGATGTTTTTTAAATTTTGCAAAGGTAGTATTTTCAAGGTTAGACATGTAGAAATTACTAAAAGTCGGACCAAGCACTGAACCCATGGAGACTCCGTCACGTTGTATATATATATATATATATATAGTGTTGTTTGGATCAACAAAAGGCACTTCAGTAGTACAAGCTGGTAGAATTTGCTAGAACTGCTAATACGAAGAGGTGAGAAGAAGAAGAAGAAGAAGAAGAAGAAGAAGAAGAAGAAGAAGAAGAAGAAGAAGTTTGGCTCACTGTATCGGCTCAAGATGTTTTTTTACGTCAGAATCCATTTTGCACTTATATAAATCTACCATTCCTCCGTGCATTGAATACTGTTGCCATTTTTGATCGGGTGCTCCTGATATTCACCTTGAGGTTCTCGACAAAATCCAAAAAAGGATCTGCAATATAATCCATCTGGACTTAGTAACCCGCCTTTAGTCACCTTCTCACCGACGTGATATGGCTTCCCTCTGTCTTTTCTACAAACATTTTCAGCTGCTCTGATGATCTTTATCCCCATCTCATCAGGTAGTTAACTATCTAAAGTAATAATTAATTATAAATATCCATTGCTCTCTATTTATATTGAGCACTGTTTTAAATTAATGTCTTGAACGTTGCAATTATTTTCTTAGTTCTTATTCATTTGGATATATATATATATATATATATATATATATATATATGAAGACAGACACGTTATTCCATGATTAAGCGGAAATATAGGCCTATTTCAGGCGAACCATCATCAGCTTCCGTCTTTATTGTACAGGAGAATTTACACGTGTAAAATCTCCTGTACAATAAAGACGGAAAATGATGATGCTTCGCCTGAAATAGGCCTAAACTTCCGTTTAACCATGGAATAATATGTCTGTCTTCATTTTTACATATATTTGCTCTATATGTATTTATATACATATATATTTAGTGCTCTCCTAGAAAGTTATTCTACCACTTTATGTACAGGACACTCCTTTGGATTCTTCTATATCTACACCGCATGTTTATATATATATATATATATATATATATATATATATATATATATATATATATATATATATATATATATATATATATATATATATATATATATGTATATATATATATAAGCGCACGTGTGTGTATCAGGTTATACGTTATCTTGGGAGGCATGGTGAGTACCTGTATATTTATTTGTAGCAGCTCACATATATCACGCCTTGTTAATTACTGGAACGCATCTGTCAGCCTGGAAAATCAGCATTCCAAATGGGAGCTTGTAGATGGGTTCAAAAACCGATCTATCTCTTCAGTGAATGTGACGAATGTATTACTTATCAATACCGACTAAACTTAGCTTCATGAGACACAATACCCACCAGGCGTTGGGGAAGGGCAGTCAGCAGGGATCGAACTCATTACAGCAATAATGACTTTCGAGACTTTTCGGCATATCCTTCTTTCACGACTAGGCGTCTCCTGTCGATTCAATTCTACCCGTATCTTTCCCAGGTTTATCGAAATGTCGAATTGTTCTCGCATCCCTTCCCGTCTCTTTATTTTCCTATCTCTGTTCGATTTTGTGTTTATTTGTTTACTTCTCTTTACTGATTACTCGATTATAGCAAATCGATAGAAAGAGCGTGATCTCTTTGCTTCGATATATTCACTGTTTACAACAATTCATTTCTTTCACATTCAGATCAGTAATTTAAATAAGGTACAGATATATACATATATATTCCATCTTCTCACTTATTTTATTTATTTATTTATTTTTGTTGTTGTTGTTGCATTCACATACGCGAAAATACTCTTGGTATTAAAAACACGGTATTAATCAGTCTCTTCCCACATAAAACTAAGACCATTTTGGTAGAAAATTTTAAATAAATTCTTATAATAAAAATAAAGAAATTTATTATAAAAGGAACTTTAATAAATTCTATTTTAAAAAAAGTTGTTTTAAAAATGATCCTTAACAATTTTCATATACCTGTTTTTAAATAAATCTTTTCGTGTTTTTATTTATTTTTTTGTTTTTGTTTTTGTTTTTTTGTTCACTCCATAGTAAAAGATAAAACTGACGGCCATTAACAGATCTTCTCTTCAATGATTTTTTTTGTGATTCGTCTTGTCTTAATTTAAAGTTTTATCCATTGTTATTATTCTTTTAATTCGCGCCGATTCTCATTTGCGCTTCTTGTTATTTCCATGTCATTATTAGGAACGTTCGTTGTGGTGCAGTGAATATCAGCTCGGAATAAGAAATCGGGGAGCCGAGTTCGAATTCCAGTTGAATTCATATGCGCAAATACCAACTATGGCTTGAATAGTACTAAAGACTGAGTTCTATAGCCTTGGCTGGCAACCAGTCTACCGCAGAAAGTAATAGCAACCTACTGCGAGAAAATATTCTGCCCAATAAATCATGTCTCTTTCGAGACATGATCGCCCAAGCGTGTATCATATATGGCCCTTAACTGACTGAATTCAAATTCAGTGGATATCGGCTCGTAATAAAAAATCGGATAGTCGAGAATAATTAAATAGTATACACTAGCATCATAGCCCGGCGTTGTCCGTGCAACTCAGAACGTTTTAGCGAAAAAAAATTTTTTTTTAATTTTATTTTCTGAATTATGAAATATTAAATCTGAGAAAAAAAAAAGACTTAAATAATTAAATTAACCACTCTTTTTCTTTTTTTTACATTTTTTTTTTTGTTTGAAAAAACACTTTTTAAAAAATATTTATTTTGTTTCAAAATTACGGGGAAAAATATCCACAATTTCGTTGAGAAAATGAATTTTTAAAACGTCGGAATAAAAATTAAATATGAAGGCTCATTGTTTCATTTTTAATAAAAAAAATTGTTAGCCACGTTTGACATGTGTGATTTGATTTCCGTGACGTAATTTAGCAACCATCTTAGATCTTAGATGTTTTACGGAGCAAATTTAAACCATCCGCTCCATTGGCCAAAAAGTGAGTAAGGGAAAATTGCTGAACTTAAACTCAAAAAGTATGTGTCAACCTGGCTTCCCTGTAGATATGTGTCCTTAGAAAGTTTGAATGGCGTAGCTTAAAAAAATGTACGCGTGCACACACAGATTCACCGATTGCCTTTTATATATATCTAAACTTATTTATAAATGGAACTTTGTCTGTGTGTGTGTGTGTGTGTGTGTGTGTGTCCGTTACCTATAGACTCCGAAACGACTGAACCGATTTTCTTGAAAATTTACACAGCTGTACTATAAGCGTCTGCGAGTGTTCTTAGCTAGGTTTTGTGTCGAGGTACCTCTGATAAATATCGAAAATCGATAATCGAAAAAATTGGCTTATAGAAGGAGTGGTCCGATTTTAATCAAATTTGATACACTCATAGACAAAGACATAAGAAACGATATTCAGAAGTTTCAAGGTTGCAGTTCTTACAATAGTGCAGAACATTTGATATCGATACCAGGAAATCAAAATTTGACTTACATCCATTCATTTTTCTTTCAGTCTACGGTTTCGCTTTAACTGGAAACAAATATTGCTTTTTAGTCTTTCGTGCCAACGTCCAAAATGTCTCAGCTCCAGGAACATGGATTAGTTTTAAGCTTTCATTACACCCGAGCAACGCCGAGCTATACTGCTAGTTTTATCATAAGCGAAAAAGAAAAGCATGAAATTGATATTTGTGGTCAGTCACTGTAGGCCAGAAATTTAATTTGTAATTTGATAGATATGAACAGACTGTTGTGGCAGGCTGATTCCCTCGAGGTTTTATTAATGCACGAATAATACTTTACAGCTGATGTGAATAAAATAGTTATACTAAATAAATGAAAATGAGTTTAGAGATACAGAAAGATGAGAAAACTTTAATTGAAAATGAGCAATCGGTGTGCCGGGTTCAAATTCCAGTCGAAATTGTTGCATTCACTTACGCACAAATACCCTTCAGTTAGTTAAGTGGCATACGTGATACACGCTTTGGGCGACCATGTCTCGAAAGAGCCATAACTGGCTGGGCAGAATATTATCCCGCATATTTCACGCCGAGCAAAGCGATAAAGCCCGTAAGACGCAAAGGGTTAGTGAAAATGAAAGAAAATGAGAAAAAAGTTACTGACGAGTAAGAACAATCAATTAAGTGCCATACGTGATTAACGCTTTGGGAGATCATGTCTCGAAAGAGACATGACTGACTGGGCAGAAGATTATCCCGCAGTAGTTTGCCATTGCTTTCTGCAGTAGACTGGTTGCCAGTCAAGGCTATAGAACCCAATCTGTTCTATTATTTAACCCATAACTGGAGGGAAGAGACAGATTAATACATTTCCCAAGGGTATTTGTGCGTAAGTGAATGCGAGGAAGTCAACTGGAATTCGAACTCGGCTCCCCGATTTGTCGTTCCGAGCTCGAATTCCATTGGGAAAGGTATTAACCCATCTCGCTTCCCTCCAGTTATGGTTTGAATTGCAGTACATATAGTGTTCGAATGCCAGCTGAGTTCGTTGCCTCCATTTACGTGCAAATACCAGCTATGGGTTAAATAGCAGGACAGATTGGCTTCTTTAGCCTTGGTTGGCAACCGGTCTACCGCAGAAAGAAATAGCAACCTACCGCGGGAAAATCTTCTGCCTAGTCAGTTATCAATCTAAAGAGACATGATCGTCTTGGAGTGTATCACATAGCACTTAACTAACTGAATAAAAATATACTTTTTGGGAGGTGGGGTCTTAAAAATTTCCAATGTTTACCCCTAAATAACAAATAAAGAAATGTATGTGTTAAATTTTATTAACTCCCTTGCTTAGAATATACACAATCGTTGCTAACCCTCTAGACTTCCCACCGTCCTTAGTATGACGATAAACTACATCCGGCAACAAGGCTTCTGATCGTGAGGTTATGAGAAGCTTAGAACCACTTCTTAAATGTTGTTGTTCTCCGGTTTATCTTGATCAGAGGTGGTAGCATCTTTTAGGGTCCTTGGTATGGGCAAATAGTTAACTCCCAAACTGGTGTCAAAACACTATGAAAGTATAAAAATAGATTTTTATATTAAAAATACCAGATTCACACCTAACCGGTTTTTCATTCATAGTTGTATTTTACCTAGACTGGTTGCCAACCAAAGCTAGATTCCTCGTTCTAGCCTGATGTCAGCCCATAGCAGTGGTCGTGTGGGAAGAGCAGCTGGATTTATAGCTTTCAAAGTCAATTTGTGCGAATTCGAAATCAACGGCCTCGACTAGAATTTGAACTCGTCACGCTAATTCCACTTTGTGCACCAATAACCTTCATGCTATGCAGTATACATGACATTAAATATTTATTTATTAAATATTTATTTATAATGTCCAAGAAGTTATATCTCATTTACAGAGGCGAACATGGGTTTTTACTGGTCTCTTTTCTTCTTGCTATCTATGGATCGATATGATTTCTTCTTGCTATCTATGGATCGATATGATTTCTTAAGAAAGACAATGGAGTGCTTTCCCGATTTATTCTCCACGATGTGTATTCAGAGTTGCTCTTCCTCGAAACGATATGTCGGCCAAGTCGAGAGAGAGCTCAGTTTTCCCAGCAGTTTAACCCAAAACTTAGAGTGGAGTGAATAAATAAAGTTATGCCTTTCCCAATGACGACTATCACTGGAATTATTCTTGTTTTTCATTTCTACATTTTTTTCTATTTCAATTTCCAGGTCTTTATACTTTGATATTATTATGTCATTTTTCATCATATTTCGATTTCTGCTTTGGTCTCACTACCGACCAAGTCTGCGGGGAGACCTAAGGCAGGTAGTGGCGTGTTGTTATGGCTCCATTTCATGTTTTTCTATCTTCCCTATCATCTCCAGCATTACATAGATAAAGTTTTCCTTAGTGTGTGTGCTGTACTTAATAAGACAATTTTTTGTATATCCCTTAAGCTGGGGTTTCCAGGGATTCTTTCAATGTGTTGTTTTGTTCCATTTTTTATCATTCCAAGTGCACCTACTATCACTGGCACAACTCTTGTTTTCAATTTCCACATTTTTTCTATTTCAATTTCCAGGTCTTTATATTTTGACAGTTTTTCAAATTCCTTGATTGCTATGTTACAATCCGCTGGACAAGCCATATCAATTAATAGACAAGTTTTCTCCTTCTGGTTTTTAACAATAATGTCTGGCCTGTTTGCTTCAATTTTTCTGTCTGTGTAGATGGTGTAATCCCATAGAATGGTTACATCTTCTATTTCTGTAACCGGTGCTGGGTGATGTTCATACCAGTGTTTGTTTACAGATTTTCTATAATGTTTGCACATTGTCCAATGTAAATATTGCCCAACTCTATCGTGGCGATTTTTACATTCATTTGGGGCAGGCACAGAACAGCCTGAGATTAGGTGGTCTATTGTTTCTTGGTGTTTATCACAAAACCTGCATTTTGGATCCATATTATCATGCATAATATTTGCCTGAAAGTTTATAGTGAAAAGACTTTAGTCTTGTGCTGCAAGAATAAAGCCTTCAGTTTCAGACTTTAATCCAGATGCAGGTAACCATTTTGGATCCATATTATTATGCATAATATTTGCCTGAAAGTTTCTAGTGAAAAGACTTTAGTCTTGTGCTGCAAGAATAAAGCCTTCAGTTTCAGACTTTAATCCAGATGCAGGTAACCATCAATGAGTATTAACTTTGTCAACATTGGATTTATTGGCACATTCTGGATATTGGCCATGCAGAGGTTTGTCTTGCCAGCGCTGTTTCATCTGTTCAAGAGCTTTATCTTTGGCTTTCATTTTCATATTTTTTGCCGCAATAGCCGGCTCTTGGCTTCCGTTCTGCTTTTCTACAGAATCTACTAACTGTAAATCTTGTTTGCATTTAATGCCTTCTTTTATTATTGAATATTTTTTCTTTCTTTCTTCATGTTGCCTTACTAATTGTATCATCCAATCCTTTGTTGTTTCTATGTATGTTAGTAAGCCAATAGTTGTTGTCTTGTATGACAATTCCAGCTGAATAAGACCTCTTCCACCTTCTTTACGGGGTATGTATAGACGGTCTACATCAGCCTTTGGATGATGCATCTTATGCTTAGAAAGAAGCTTTCTTGTTTTAGCATCCATTCGCCTGATGTCGTTTAGAGTCCAGTTTAAGATGTTAAAGCTATATTGGACAACTGGGATTGCAAGGCTATTAATAGCCATAACTCTGTTCTGTGAATTTAATTCAGTTTTTAATATCATTCGTAGCCTTCTATAGTACTCTTTACGCACTATTTCTTTCATTTTTTTATGGTGAATGTTTTCGCTCTCATTTACACCTAGGTATTTATAAGCTTCTTCTGGTTTCAATTCTTTTATTGTTACAGCAGGGTCTAGGCTAATTGAGGATGTTTCTTGTATTGATCCACGTAAAACTGTAGCTTTAGCACATTTATTAAAATTAAATTTCATTCCAATGTCTTCGCTGAAGCATTTTACAGTTTGCAGAAGACCTTCCAGCTCATTATCATTCTTAGCATATAACTTCAAGTCATCCATGTAAAATAGATGGCTTATTTTCTTTTGTCCTATTTTATAACCACATTCTGTCTTATTAAGTTGACTGGTTAGTGCTATTAATGATATGCAGAATAGTAAGGGAGATAAAGAATCACCTTGAAATATACCTCTTTTGATGTTTATTTCATCAGACTTATAGGTTCCATTTATATGATTGAGGTAAAGGGTTGTTTTCCATATAGACATGCACTGTTTGATGAAATTGATGATGACGGGCGATATCTTGTATATATTTAAAGTCTTTAAAATCCAGTCATGTGGCACACTATCGAATGCCTTTCGATAGTCTATCCAGGCAGTACTAAGATTTTTCTTTGTACTGTAGCAGTTTTCCAGGATCATTTTGTTAATCAGCAATTGGTCTTTACAACCATAACAGCCACGTTTGCACCCTTTTTGTTCAAGTGGTGGCATGTCATTTCTTTCTAAGAATAAATATGTCTGTTTTGTTAAAATAGATGTTAATAGTTTATATGTTGTCGGAAGACATGTAATTGGTCTGTAGTTTTTCGGGTTGTTTGTGTCACCATTCTTGGGTAGAAGAAATGTAATTCCTTTGGTTATCCATGCAGGAATTTTAGTGGGATCGTCAACCATTTCTTGAAGTTCTTTGGCTAGTTTTTTATGTGCTGCATTTAAATAATATAGCCAAAAGTTAAGAATTTTATCTATACCTGGGAATTTCCAATTGTGTGCTTTTTTTAGTGCATATTTAACATCATCTTCTGTAATTCCAGACCATGTCTGTTCGGGTTTATTTTTCATTCGTTCTATCTCTTGCGTAATCCAATGTACTTCCTTGCTAAGTTCTTTAGGGCAAGCCCATATCTTTTCCCAGAACTGTGTGACTTCTTCTATTCTGGGGGGTACTGTCACTTCAATTCTTTTTTTACCTATTTCCCTGTAAAATCTCTTTGTATCAGTCTGAAAAATCTTGTTTTGTCTGTAAAATTTTGCTCTTTTTTCATAGCGTCTTATTCTTTGAGCCTTCAGTTGGATTTTTTGCTTTATTATTTTCTTTATTTGATAAGACTTCATTTTCATTCCTGATGTTATATTTTCTTTCGGCTCTTCTGCTTTTCCTAGTTCTTACATTTATTCCTCTACTCAGTTCATCCAGTATTGATAATTCACTTCTAAGTTGTTCGATTTCTTTTTCTATTTTTCTTTTCCAAGGTGGATCTTCACGTCTACGAGACTGCCTTGTTTTTATTTTGATATTCAATTTTTTTGTTGCTGCTGTTGCTGATGCATATATTATTTCGTTAAGATTTGTATGAGGGTCTTCATCCAGTATTGATTTCAGTGCTGCATTGTAGAGTTTAATAGTAAGGAGGTTATGTTTTGTTGGTTGTAATTTTGGGAGCTGTTCACGTTCCTCCATTGTAATATTTTGTATTTGACTTAGATGTTTTTTTTATTTCTATCTTGGCTTCCTGTATATTGTTCTTATTTTCCGTCAAATAATTATCTTCGATGTGTACTGAACTCGTTTTATTTTTGTCTTTTAACTGACTCAGATCACACCTTTCCAGCACTTTTAAACTTACAGCATTATCTTCGGAGTGATTTGCGTGTTTCACGGTTTCTACATTATGACCTGTAGCTTGTTTGATGTTATTACTTTTTATTTCTGATTCCGGTTTCTTTTCATATTTTGTTGATTCGTCTCTTCTTGTTACAATTCTTTTAATTTCATTGATTTCAGCCTCTGTCAGTCGGTTATTACGAATAATGTACCTACGTACATTGGCTAATTTATTTTCGTCAATATACTTTCTATTTGCTTGACCAACTTTTTCACGCCAAATGTCATATGTTTGGCGAGTCACGTTTTTTTGAGGTTTGAGTAACGCTTCATGAAATGCAGTCATAACGACTTTGTACTCCTCACGAGACCATTTTATTTTTTCTTTCTTTAAATATACGGTTGTAGATCTAGCTGGTGAATTTTCAGGACCATCGTTAGGATTATCCTGGTTGTGGGGACCTGAAGATTCATTCTTTGTGTAGGAGTTTGTTCCTATGGCAGATTTTTCGACCTCAGGTAGGTTCCCTCCTGAAGGACGGGCTCCCTATTTATCCACTGGAAGAGCCATACTGGACTTTTTATTTCTATTTGTATTTTTCATGTTTTTCCCACGAGTGACGCACGGGTCCAAAAGTCCACCCAAAGTTGCCCGGCACGTTGGGTAACGGTCTTTTACAAACAGGGTCCCGAAGCCTGTAGGGGATCGTTTGTGACCTCATAACGCAGTAGCCATTCACTCCTCGGCACGATTAACACCTTGAGTTGCGGGTTGTTGTTCGGAGTTTTCCTTCTCCTAACTGTGTTTGTTTAAAATCAATTGATTTTTCCCATATATATATATATATATATATATTCTAAACATATACTGTTAAATATAAGAGGCAATGAATGTCTATTATGTTTAATCATGAGTGAGCCGTTCTAAACATCGTATTTTGGCTTTAATTTCAGGTGAAAATAAAGACAAAAATTCTCCAACATTTGGATAATTTTTTTTATTAATTTGGTTTTCGGCTCACTTAAGCCATCTTCAGATGGTAATACAATAACATCCACCATCAGCGACGATATTATTTTGTGTTGACATAAAACTCCGCTAGGCAACGGCAATAGTTACCAAAAATAACAAACGCAGTTCACAAATTTGCAATGCGGTTCTATGACGTCACACCGCGTGATAGCGCGTAATGACAACAGAACCATGTATTCAAATGCAATGTAATGTGTTATGATTGGTTTTATACGTGATTTTATTAAGTGTGGGTTGTTTAGATTTAATGTACATGGCTTCCAATATCTGAAGGTTCCTTTTACTGTGTGTATAAGTAAGGATTATTATAGTTGACTATAGTTGACTAAAATCTGTTTGATATTACCTACATGTTTGCGTTTTTCTGAGAAATTAAACATAATAGACATTCATTGTCTCTTATATTTAACAATATATGTTTAGAAAATTATTTGCTGCCTCGATACACTAAATTTATATATATATATATATATATATATATATGCATATTTATCAGTAAATTCAGATGAAACTTAGCGGGAAAATAGCCATTTTTAACATGTCATTTTAAGACATACATTTTCATATATATATATATTCCATTTGTAAAAGAGTTATTATGCGACCTACGTTTCTACCGGATGTGCGTTGTGGTTCAGTGGATATCGGCTCGGAACGAGAAATCGGGGAGCCGAGTTCGAATTCCAGTTGAATTCATTGCATTCACTTACGCACATATACCCTTGGGAAAGGTATTAATCCGTCTCTTTCCTCCAGTTATGGGTTAAATAACAGGACAGATTGGGTTCTATAGCCTTGGCCGGCAACCAGTCTACCGCAGAAAGCAATGGTAACCGACTGCGGGATAATCTTCTGCCCAGTCAGTCATGTCTCTTTCGAGACATGATCGCCCAAGCGTGTTTCACGTATGGCACTTAACTGACTGACTGACGTTTCTACCATGAGTGATGTGTTCAGGCGATTTGCAATAACTTTATTGCAAATCGCCTGAAAACACAACTCATAGTAGAAACCTAGGTCGCATAATAACTCCTTTACAAATGGAAAATATTCAAAAGTTTTATAATATAATTATAATATAATTGTATTGAACAGTTTTTAATACAAATGTGCACTGGTCTAACCTTATTATGGCAAGAAACTAAGTAATTAAACAATCAATATATATATAAATATATGTATATATTATGAATTATAGTTTAGAGCATGTACAAATTATAATTTACTACAAAAGTGTACATGTCTCATCAGATAGTTAATAATGATGGGATATTGGAATAAAGTGTAATAGAGAGTGTGATTATACTGACAAGCAGTTTACTAGCAGTATTTCATGTTTTTTTTTGTTTCTTTTTTTAATCATGTCACCCCGAGCAAGGCGGTAACGCCACTGATGTGCAGGGGGCTACATAAGAGTGAAAAGATTGGAAAAGAGAAGGCCGGAAACCACATCCTAAACAGGGAAGAAGGGATCCTCTTCACCTGTTCAATAGACGTGGGTGGAGTGTGAAAAGTGCGATAGTTTAGTCTATCTACTCCAATATATATATATATATATTAAATCAAAAAATATTATATATATATATATATATATATATATATATATATATATATATATATATATATATTAATATTAAATCATTTCACTCCAAGCATGGTATTCCACTGCCAATATTGCGCAGGGGGTTACATAGGGGAAGGTGATGAGAGAGTGATTAAATATAGAAAATGTCAGAAGGAGGGTGATAGTCGGGTAATGATGTACATAGGAAGAGTGTTTGAGAGAATGGGTGCGAGTTAGTGTGTTAGAAGATGTCTATTGACCTTACATTTAAACTTCTGGAGATTGTAGCTGTCGAGGAAGCAAGTATGTGTAAGGGAATTTCACAGGTGGGAAGCGCGAGAAAATAAGCTGTTGAAGTAAAAATTGTGGTTACATTTTATCGGTTTCACTGTAAAAGGGTGGGACCTCGTTGCTAATCTAGTATCTCGTGCAAATTCGTACCTAGGGGGCACCAGTGATCTAAGTTCATCGGAGCAGAAGAAGTGAAAGTATTTATAGAAGAGGCACAGGGAAGCTACATCACGCCGGTGAGAGAGTGACTGCAGCTGGTCTGCCAAGTCGGTATCGATCACGTTACAGATTCTCTGTTGTATTTTGTCAAGAACCCCGAGGAACGATGTTTAGAACGACTCATGATTAAAAATAATAGACATTCATTGTCTCTTATATTTAACAGTATATATTTAGAAAATATATATTCGTATGTATATATAAACTTGAAATTCAGTATATATCATTTCACAAGAATAAGCAAATTTGTTTTTTCTAGCGTTAAATATGTTGGATTTCGTGCCAAAATAAGTGTAATAGTAGGGTATTTTACTGCACTACTTCATTCAAAACAAATCTGCAGCTGAAGCAGATATAATTCTTATTTAAACTTACAGCGACCGTGCTCTGTCGGAAAATACATGGAGAGAACTCTTAAAAAATAATGATTCTGATGCTGAAGATAAAGGACACTCTGGCGCACCGAAAAAGTTTAAAGACGAAGAATTGGAGTCATTACTTCATGAAGACTCATGTCAGGCGTGAGCTGAACTTGCAGAATCATTAGGAGTTGATCTCACAACAGTTTCAAAACTTTTGAAAGCATTAGGAATAATTCAAAAGCAAGGACATTGGGTGCCGTACGAGTTAAAGCCGAGAGGCGTCAAACGGCATCTTGTCACATGTGAACTGCTGCTTCAACGATAGAAAAGGAAAGTCTCTTTTACATCGTTTCGTGACCGGCGATGAAAAGTGGATATACTATGACAATCCTAGATAGATAGAAGATCGTGGGACAAGCCCGACCATGCATCAACATCTCCGGAAAAGTCGAACTTGCATGGTTCGAAGCTTTAGCTCTGCATTTGGTGGGATCAGCTGGGTGTAGTTTTTAATAAGCTGCTCAAACTGACCGAAACCATCACGGGAAATTGCAATCGACTACAACTGATGCTTTTGGGCTCATAATTGAAGAAAATATGGACACTATACGAGCAGACACATCACAAATGAATTTTCTGCGTGGCAACTCTAGGCCACCTGTTGCAAAACATGTGAAAACCTACTTAGGAACGCTTAAATGGGAAGTCCTATCTCACCCGCCGTATTCACCAAGCATTTCCATGTCCAATTTTTACTTGTTTCGATCGACGGCACATGGCTTGGCTGAGCAGCACTTTCATTCTTATAAAGATGCCAAAAAAATGGGTCGTCTCGTGGTTAGTCTCAAAGAACATGTCGTTTTTTCCATGCTGAATTCCAATACTGCCAGAAAGACGTGAAAAGTAATGGCTAACGAGGAACAATACTTCCAGTGATATGTTTCTTGCTACTTATCGAAAATGAAACATAACATTTCATGAAAAATCAGCGAGAACTTATTCACGCGCTACATAATGGCTAAAAGAAAAATTTTCTCAGCCGACGATGCATTAGTTATCCATAGATATGTCAACCATAACTTTAGCCTCACAAATGCCACAATTATTAAAAATGAAACTAACTTACTTAATTAATGAAAGTGCAGCTACTGAATCTTATAAAAATATAAATCTACGCCCCGAATTCTTTTCTGTCTCTTTTCTTGAAAAATTACACCTTTCACAAATTATTTCTTTTTCCACAAAAATACTTAAAAATCAAAAGAAAACTGTTAAATCCACGAACTCATATTAATGAAAATATATAAAACATAAATCAATCCCAGTCTAAAATAATTTAACTTCTAATTTGCATTGATGAGCTGTGATGCAGCGAAACAGATCTGTCTGCGGATGACTATTTACGCTCTCACACTCTGATTGAGCACTCTGGAAGAATGGGAGACTTTGAAAAACAGTAGCTACTCTAGCATATACGCATCGCTCATTCAGTAATGAATTAGAGTACTCTGGCTATTGGGCGTGTATAATGATAATTTACGCGCTAAAAACTTTGCCTCCTTCTACCGAGTGCTCATAGCTCAGAGGTAGAATCGCCGACTAACGCCGGTTCAGTCGGGTTTCAATCCTAGGTAAAAAGCAATCGGATGTCTTCGCGTACTGATGAGCTGTGATACAGCGAAACAGATCTGTCTGAGGATATATATATATATATATATATATATATATATATATATATATATATATATATATGTGATAGCTGAACGTAAGCAAAATCAGAATCTATCTATCTATCTATCTATCTATTTCATAATGATTCAATACCGATTTTCAGTAGAGGGAATTTGAATGATTCAAATTAAGAGTGGCATGAAACAATTAGACGTAATTGTAAAATTTATACATTTCTGAACGTGAATATGGAAGTTTCTTTAAATACGATGGTCGACTGAAAAGTTCTTACGATGGCCTTGGTATAAATGATTATATATATATTTCGTTTTTTAGACATTGAATTGCATCAGCATGTTCACCATAAACTTGCCCCACATTTTCGTTAAACTAATGAATATTTATGAACATTCCAATACCTAATAATTTTGAAAAAGCCACAACATTTTTGCTCTTCTATATAAATATATTTCAAAATGTTAATCCTTAGATTTGGCTTAAATAATTCTTTTAGAGGAAGAATCGCGTCGGCTAAGATAAGTTTTTCTTTTGTCACTATGCATACTGTACTTTTACAGATATACACTGACATGTTTTCACACACGCACACACACACACACACACACACACACACACACACACATTTAATAAATTATAAGAAATTAAAATAATTTAAAAACACACAAACCAACTACTTAAGTTTCGTCACTTCTAGATTCTTAGATTCTAGATACGTATTTTTAACAGAATTACTACTCTCTCAAACAAACTTACAGAACAGTATCAAGAAATCGAAAGACAATGGTTGAATTCGTCAACACAGCTATAGAAACGTCCTAATAAATCAGATGTCAATTTAGAGTTCATACCGTAACTCTTTTATTCATGACGAGAGGTATTCACTCATGCGTCGAGTGTCTTGGAAAAATAGACCATCTCTCTTCATCAATGACAACGACGACGATGATGATGTGATGATATCGATGACGAAGATGATGATAATGACAACCCAAATATTTACCCAAATATTAATCTACACCCGGGTTTTTTCCCCTATTTCATCTTTTTTAACAGAATTACTTCTTTCCCAAACAAACGTACACAACAGGATCAAGAAATCGAAAGAAAATGGTTGAAACCGTCAACACAGCTATAAAAACAATATCTCCAATATGACAGTATTTGACGTAATTTTCAGTTAACAGAATAAAAATAATGTTCTTTTAATTCTTTCAGTTGATAAAGACATTTTGTTTTGTTATTAGCTACTTAGTTTTGTTTTTAATAAATTCATTTCGTTTTTTGCCTTGAAAAAGTTCACATTTGATGAAACGCGTTGGCAACTATTACAGTTTTTCTGTTGTCATTTACTTGTATAAATGTCTTTTCTACAGCTTATATATATATTGATGTTAACACTGATAATGTTTTACTGTCTTAAGCTCGCCAGGTAGATAAGTAGCCTTAATTTTGTATTAACATTTACCGACTTTCTGATGATTGCATTGAGGTGTATGAAATTATAGTAGAGGTCGGTCATATTTGCGGGGATTATTATTAATAAATATTATGTTCTGTCTCATTTAAAGGCATTGAACATTTTTCTTTCCTGTGTAACGTTCCTTGGAACAAAGTTTTTAGTCTTCTCGTTGAAGACTGTGCATCCGAGGTCCCCTCTTCGGTTAAAGTTGATATCAATGCTTTCATCCCAGCCAGAAAGTTACGACTCAGATCCTATTCGTCCTACTTCTTCTCCCATGCTTGCTCGGCCGATATCGCTCAAAGGAATCACTTCTTCCGGCTTTATCGGAGACACGCATCTGACCATAATAGGCGCCTTTCTGTCTCTGCTCGTAATGAGTGCAAAAAGATCCTTAATGATGCTAAACTGTTGTTAGCAGACAGAATGAAGCAGCGTATAGCATACCACAAGTTCGTCTTCAAAGACGACTGGCGGCTCTGTAAAAGTGTATTAAATAACAGCAAGCGCTCAATCCCCAAATTAATCAATAAATTTGAGGTGCTCAAATCTTCAGCGAACAAGGCCAAGGGCTTTGTTCGCAGATCTTTCACCAACCCGACATTTGATTCGTTTGGGGTATTCGTACCCGACTTCCCACCTAAAACTGAGGTTCAAGTGAGTGACCTTCATATTACCCCCTCACTGGTCTCTAACATTTTTTTTAATCGTTTCACCCCGAGCAAGGCATTCCACTGCCACTATTGCGCAGGGGGTTACATAGGGGGGAAAGTGATGAGAAAGAATGGTTAGATGTAGAAAATGTCAGAAGGAGGGTGATAGACGGGTAAGGATACCGAGAATGAGGGTTGGGTAGGTGGTGACAGTGTTTGAGAGAATAGATGCAAGTTAGTATAATAGGCGGTGTCTATTGACCTTACATTTAAACTCCTGGAGATTGTAGTTGTCGGGGAAGCAGGCATGTGGAAGGGAATTCCACAGGCGGTAAGCGCGAGAAAAGAAGCTGTTGAAGTAGAAAATTTCAAAGCTTGATCCCCCATAAAGCGAGCAGAGGCGACGGAATCTCAATCATTGTCCTGAAAAAAAAAATGAGCCCCCTGAACTCTTCTCTGTCCTCTCCAAATTCTACAACTACTGCCTCTCTACTTGCATTCCTGCCTGCTGGAAATCCTCCTCTTTGGTCCATGTATTTAAGAATTGTGGAGACCAGTTGTAACCCTCTAATTATTGCCCTATCAGCCTCCTACCGAAGTGTTCGAGGATATTATTAATGCTGAAGTAGTTCAACATCTCACAGCTCACAGCCTTTTCTCTGACAAACAGTATGGTTTCACCAGGTCTACTGCTGATATGCTAACGACCATCACTGAGTATATAAACCAATTCTCTCGATAAGAACGGTGAAGCTCTAGCTGTTTCCCTGGACATCGCCAAGGCGTTTGACAGGTTCTGGCATGCTGGCCTTCTACGCAATCTACAGGGCTATGGTTTAACTGGACGATTGTTTGATTCTAATCCAGTCATTCCTTTCAAATCGTGCCTATTCTAGGTCCTACGCTTTTTCTGATCTTTCATCTTCATCAACGATCTCCCTGATGTAATCAGATCCCAAATAGTCATCTACGCTGACAACACCACCGTTTACTCCCGTACCGATAAAAAATCCTATGAGGCTGACAAAGCGAGCCTCGTTGCTAATCTTGAAAAGAACCTGCAATCTGTAGTGGGTTGGAGTAAGAATTGACTCGTGAACTTTGATTCTTCCAAAACAAAGCTACTATCTTTTAATCACCATAGACACTCGCTGTAACTCTCCATCAGTATGGATCAGTCTAATCTCCCTGAAAGCAAAACATTGCGCCTCCTCGGGATGACTCTCTCAGCCGACCTCAAGTGGAATGACTACATTGAATCCATAGCTAAATTTGCTGCCAGGAAGGTCGGTTCACTGCATAGGTTCCGGAAGCTTTTCCCATCTGAATCCATCCTGCACATATATAAAACTACCATCCTCCTGTGCATTGAATACTGCTGTCACATCTGGTCAAGTGTCCCTTCTATTCATCGTGGGATTTTTGACAAAATCCAACGGAGAATCTACAATGTGTGCGATCCCGACCTGATAGCTTAGCTCCAGTCACTTTCTCACCGACAGAATGTGTCTTCCTTCTATCTCTTCTACAAATAATTTTACGGTTTCTGCTCCGATGGGCTTATCTTCCTGGTGCCCCCTCTGCATGAATTTACTCAAGCCATTAGACTAGCAACTAGGTCCCAATTCTTTACAGTGAAACCAATCAAATGTAACCACAACTTCTACACTATCAGTTTCTTTTCTTGCACTTGCCGCCTGTGGAATTACCTTCCGTATACTTGCTTTCCTGACAGCTACAAGCTCCAAGAATTTAAATGTAATGCCAATTGCCATCTTCTATCTCTTTGACTCGACTCCTTTCACTGACAACCGTTTTATCATGTTCTTTTCTTCATCAACTCTACTCTCATGCAGCCCTCTTCACACCAGTGTTCTCATCCTTCTCTTATCCATTTTTTGACAACCCCTGTAACTTGTTCCTCTTTCTCATCACGCTACTCTTATGTAAACCCCTGTACCAGTACTGCTTTGCTTAGGGTGAACTAAAAAAAATATTTTTCCTTCAACTATATATATATATATATATATATATATATTCTTCACTACTCACGGACATAATTACTGCAAAAAATAGATAAAAATAAACAAAATAAAATAATAAGGCACTGTTAAAGAGCAAACACGCGAAAAGAGCTTTCATAACTGGTGGTAAAGTTCAACAATTGGTAGTAAAGAGAATTTACTGAGCCGACGCTGCCTCACTATTGTCGCTTTAATGAACTGAGTGTACGCTGGCTCTTTTTTTTTATCTCTCTCCATGAGCGTCACAGGAGGGAAACATATATATATATATATATATATATATATATATATAAAGTAAAACTCAACACGTCATTTAAATTGGTTATATATTATAATTCATTTCAATGAGCTCAATTAGCTCATTTCATCTGACCACACAATATTTCTTCCATTTGGTACAAAACATTTTGCCGGAATTTTCTTTAAGTGAAGAGAAAGATAAAAATAAAAAAATAAAAATAAGAGAGTCAGGACATAAGCAATGGCGTCAGATCAGCTGGGAGTATTTAGACCAGTCGTGAAGATGTTGATCGCTAAGTAAATTAACCGTTTATTTTTTTAATTCTATGGATATGTGCGTATGTGTAACCCCATAAATTAACTCACCCATGTACACTAACCTATATCCATATACACATATGAGCACATTCCCACATATACCTACAAATGTGACTGTGTAAAGAAAATGCTTATTCCGGTAAAACTTTTGAGTGTGATAGTGTTGAGTTGTGATAATGTTTAGCGCCAGGACTGTTGCTTTTTCAGTATTTCTGGTATTTGGGCAAGCAGGTGAATATCGGTGTGTAGATAGAGCATTGATAGTTCAATCAATCAACCAAATAAGGAAAATAAAAACGAGACTCAGCAGCAAAAAGACCAGCCCCGATAAGTAAATACATCATAAAGGTGTCCTCAAGAAACGTCGAAGTCGTCATGAACCTGCACAGTTAAAGTCACAAATTTTTTGCACTGAAGCGTCTAATTCTATATATATATATATATATATATATATATCTTCATTTATCAGTAAATTCAGATAAAACTTAGTGGGGAAATAGCCAACCATTTTCAACATGTCATTTTAAGGCATGCATTCTTCGACCCCTTCTAAACAGAGAATGAAGAAAATGCTAAGCCCAGAGGTTAGTTTAGGTAAAGTAAGGGATGTGCGTGGTGGTCCAGTGGATATCGGCTCGGAACAAGAAATCGGAGAGCCGAGTTCGAATTCCAGTTGAATTCATTGCAATGACTTACGCGCAAATACCCTTGGGAAAGGTATTAATCCGTCTCTTCCTTCCAGTTATGGGTTAAATAACAGGACAAATTGGGTTCTATAGCCTTGGCTGGCTACCAGTCTACCGCAGAAAGCAATGGCAACCTACTGCGGGATAATCTTTTGCCCAGTCAGTCATATCTCTTTCGAGACATGATCGCCCAAGCGTGTTTCACGTATGGCACTTAACTGACTGAAGGGGTTGAGAATATTGGTTTTCATTGGGTTTTGTTGGGGGAAGGAGTTAGTAGTAATTCTTCCTTAGTAGTGGGAGGTATGTAACCTGACCCTAGTGTTAGCAGGGTAGGTGGTGTGAAGGTAACTG
Source organism: Ascarosepion bandense (assembly GCA_037127315.1). Lineage (NCBI taxonomy): Eukaryota > Metazoa > Mollusca > Cephalopoda > Sepiida > Sepiidae > Ascarosepion > Ascarosepion bandense. The sequence goes on from JBBBDQ010001080.1 coordinate 1,869,473, forward strand.
CTAGGTCAACTTTTAAAAGAATTTCTGAACTTTTTCTTATCGGGACTAACTGGGGGAATAGGATAATTATTGTAATTTATATTAATAATTATTGCAATTTATATTTATTTCTATGGCGACACATATGATCTCCCTTCGTTTGTTAAGGAGAATATTTTGGTCTTGAAATTTTAAAATTTTAATTTTTTTTATCAAACATAGATTACACCTATCTCTTAAGCTATTAGGGGTCCTAGCCTTGCCTATGGGTTCCCATTTTATTTATGGGATCTAAGTTACTTTCTTTTAATTCCCAGTATTTCCTAGAAAGCGCAGTTTGGTATTTTAAATTAGGGTTGGTGAAAGAGTGTCTGTGGCTATAAAACTGTTGCTTCCAAATTTCCGCGTAAATTCCGATATAAGCATTCCGTCTCCCCTGATTTTCCTTAGGGTAGATGGTGGTTTGATAAATAACATTTTCAGACCTACACTTACCATCAACCGGACAGTTAATTCTAGATCTACAGTTACAGGGGGTGTCATTCTATTTTCTGTATTGAATTCCCTACACTTTTTCAAGATTTGGTTATTATGAAAGCTAATAATATCATACATGCTATTGGTACTCGAGTAATTAATTTTGATGGTTTTCGTATTGAATATCTTAGGAGGTTATCTCCATAAAATTGTTTATTTATTAATTTAAGGAAGATCTTCCCAATGTTAATTGTTGATAGTTTACAGAACGGGGGGGGGGGGTTAAACCATATAATTTTTCTTTTCCTATTTCTACTTTTGGCTTTTAAGAGTTCCGGATTGTTAAATCCGTTAATTTCTCTTTATATCCGTTATTCTGGAGGGACTTATTGAATAGGTTTTTTTTATTATTCCTAAAGATTTCTCGGCTAGAGGGTAATCGGTTAATTCCAATATTCATGGTCTTCGGTATTTCGGTATTTGCTTTATAATGGCGTTATATATATATATATATATATATATATATATATATATATATATATTCTTTTGGAAACCAGTTATGTACGCAACCTTGGTTTAAACCTTTCGATATCTTCAGACGATTATAATAATTGGTTATCCAACATTTTCAAACGAACAACAGGGATTTTTTTTATAAAAGCGTGATTGAAAGTTTAAAATAGCTGAAATTTTCAAAATTAAGGAGGTTTTTTTTAAGGATCTTAAAAACTTTTATCCAGGTTTTTTTTTTATCATATCACGGTAACGCCACTGATGTGCAGGGGGCTACGTAAAAGTAAAAAAATTCGAAAAGAGAAAGCCGGAAACCAGATCCTAAACAGGGAACAAGGGGTAAGCCTCTTCACCTGTTCAATAGACGTGGGTGGAGTGTGAACCGGGCGATAGTTTAGTCTGTCTACTCCAATTAAGTTTTATATGATCCTAAAATATATTTTCTGGTGTAATTACATCCGGACATTACTTCGGATCTTGAATTTCCAGAACAAAAGACATTACTAAATTTTGTGTTATTCCTCCTAAACCCAGTTTCGTCATCTATTTACTCAAGCTAACTAAGTAGGTTAGACGCTGTTTTCCTCAGTCCCTGTTGCTTTCAATTACTCTTGTTTGTATCAGATTTTCCAAACCTTATTGTAAGCTCTAGAAATGTCAACTATTTATTCCTAATTTTGAGCATAAGTTTCTTTTTGCTTTCTATTTTCTCTAAAACTTGGCCGTTGCTCATATTTTCGGTCAATGGTATCCACAGCATCCTTCTGTAGAACCTCATTTCTGTTGTTTCAAGCCTGTTCTTCATCTTTGAAGAGACTGTCCAGCATTTACTGCCATATAGGATGACTGATATCATGTAATAGTTAAGTACTTTTTTCCTTGTTTCTAACGAATTTTCTATTTCTTAATACACTGCTTAGCTTTTGGAATACAACTTTCGCTATTATATTACACCTTCGGATTTCAATGTCGTATTTTCAAACCTCTATTAAAATACTTCTCAGATTATATATATATATATATATATATATATATATATATATATATAGATAGATAGATAGATAGATAGATAGATAGATAGATAGATAGATTTTGATATAATAGTAGAAACACATAAAAAAATGGTGCAATATTCAGATGTGGAATTTAATTTACAAACTGGCAATGTCTCTCCATACATGAAAACAAACACTAAGTTAACGTACATAAATACAAAATCCAACCATCCAAAAAGTATAATTAGGCCCATTCACAAAGAAATAGAACACAGGCTATCAAATAATTCGTCAAACAAAACAATATTTGATGAAAATAAAAAAATATATAAAGAAGCACTAAGAAAATCTGGCCATAAAAACATTTTACAATATAATTCTTAACCAAACAGACAAACAAAAAAACGATAATAGAAAACGAAACACTATCTGGTTCAACACACCATTTAATTTAGAAGTAAAGACCAAAATAGAACAAATATTTTTTAAACAAATAGATAGACACTTTCCAAAAAGGATCAGAAATAAACAAAATTTTCAACAGAAACACAATCAAGCTAAGTTATAGTTGCACTAGTAATTTAGATAGTTTCATAAAAAAAAAATTAAAAAAAAAACGCCAGAAACTTAGCAGTGTACAAAATAAGACCACTAATAAAGAATGCAACTGCAGGGAGAAAAAATAAATGTCCACTTCAAGGTCTCTGCAATACAAAAGTAGTCATTTACAAGGTAAACGTACATGACTTAAATGGCCAAAATAAAATATATTTGGGTTCAAAGACCAGTTGGTTCAATCACAAGTCTACATTCAAAATAGAAAACGTAAAAACTGTACAAAATTGGCTGGCCCCGTGAGGAAATTAAAATAAAAATATGGAAAAGACCCAGACATAACGTGGAGTATAGTAATAACAGCCAAGCCTTACAACGGTGGCAAAATATGTAGACTGTGCCAGGAAGAAAAGTTAGAGATTATGCTATTCCCAAACAAAAACGAACTATTGAAGGAAAGAACGGAAATTATGACTAAGTATAACCGTACTAAAAATACCTCTTACGTT